>VUJU01001666.1:0-51122 GCA_009835225.1 Aphis craccivora
TTTTTTATAGAAAATGTGAGTTCCAATTTGTACGAAATTACTTATTTAAATAATAAAATATAAAGATATGTTAGTTATTTTATTATAATATAAAAAAATTATTTATGAGAACTTTTATGTATTTTACGAGATTAGTATATTACTATGAATTTTGCTAGACGTACACCATTTTTAATTTATATCATGGTCTATTTTTACTGTATTTCCAGAAATATTTTATATTTTTTTATTTATTTTTGATTTATATAAGCTGATGGTGTAAAATGTACACTTTAAATATATATTATAGATAATAAATACAATATATATTTTGGCAAAAATTATATAAACCTACTAATTATAAAAGTAACATAAATGACAAATAGTTATAACAAATAAACATTTCACTTAGTGCCATATGATGGACTGTTTACGCTAAAAGTCGTTTTTTGTTTACAATGATAAATCATTGAATTCATACTTGATAGACCTATAACAGTGAACCATTCAATACCTTATGTATAATAAAGCGATGATCACTTACCAACCTTTTTTTTTAAATTCATGTCAGAAATAATATAATTATGATAATTTTATACATATTATACAATAACATGATCAGATCTGACAATGTATAAGTAGTATGATTCGGTGGTGAAAAGTCAAATACTCAGATGTCATTCGACATTCTGCACCGGATACCTTTTGACATGTGAATAACGATTTTTTTTTCTGTTCGGGTCATAAGGGTTTGTGCATTTTCCCAATGCTAATCATTCGTATTCGTTTGTGTAGAGACCTTCGAGACCATACTCGGGAATATGTCCTGGAATATTCCAATACGATCCCACGGGTACTTGGAATTATTGAACAAATAAAAAGTTCGACATTTTTTTTTTTTTACATACGAATCGACCCCCGGGAAAAGTAAAAATATTTTGATGGGATGATACAGAGCAAGAAACACCAAAAGATAAAACCTTAAATTCGGTGAAAAGAAAAAATCGAATTCATAAAAGTTATTTTTTTCTAACACGACTATATAATAATACATTATAATGTGTATGTGTGTGTCAGCGGGAAGGAAAAAATTCGATTTAGGTTTTCACTTTTTCCGATTGCTCTATGCATATACTATATTGTATGCGTTTGTAATAGCTAGGTATATGAACAATTAGGCATACATCATATGTTATATTATTATTTAGATTATTATAGATAAACGTGTTTGCATAAAATATTGAAAGTTGGTAAATTTATTTCAAACACACATTTTGAATAATCTTCAAACGTTTTGTCGGGTATAGCAATTTATTTTTTGCAAAATAATTTAAGATGTGGTCCATTGTTTTGCATTATTAGTTCCAAATTAATATGATTGCACACAAATTTAAAACAAAATTATATAGTTTTAGGTATCTAATACAATTACCAAGTACGGAATATTATTACTGTGAAAACTTTAAAGCCTTGTTAACTTCACATTATATAATATCCAGGCCAGGATTAACATTATCGTAGGCCCTAGGCTTCTAGCCCCTGCAGGGCCATTGTCATGTATTTAAATTATTAAGAAATCTTCTCATTGGAAGAGAAGTCTGGAATCTCTTAGGTAGGCTTTTACAGCATAAAAATCAAATCTAAACTTTAATAACTTTTATATGATAACAGTTTTAGCAAATCCTAAAAACAATTTGTTTTACTCCAAAATATATATAATTAAAAACTGTCAAAACTATAAAACAAAACCACCCTCTATTAAAACATTTTGTGTTTTACAATAAAATTATACCCACAATTTTCCGTAGGCCCTAGGCACAGTGCCTATAGTGTCTATGCGTTAACACGGCCCTGATAATATCACAAATGTATATGTTAAAAATAATAATTTAATAATAAAATAATAATATAGGTTAAATTAAAGAGGTAGGTAGACAAAAAAGATAGATAAGTGAGTTGTACTACTCTGCTTTAAATTAGATTTCAAGTGATTAACTAATATAGATGAGTTAGATTTAAATTTAATGATAGGTATATCATATAATTGTATACGAAAAACGATTGTAAGTGGAAACAATCTGTCAAATTGTATCACTAAATGTATATTTTCATGATATGTTTTTTGATGCAGCTAAAATAAAATATTGTATGTATATATAATATATATACCATATTATTATAATATGTACTGTTGTTATTAAATTTTGATGAAATACCACCTTACCGTAAAACAGTGTGAATAATTTAAAGGTATAAATTAATAGGTAGGTAATTTCTTAAAATTTAATTCTGTATAATTCATAATACACCAAGGTGGATATACAAAGGTGTAAAACTCTCTATCTTGATTCATTAAGACAGTGAGCCGAAAAAAGTACATCACTTGCAACTGCAAATGGAAGGTTAGGTTGAGGAATGAGGACTCAAATATACTAACGTCTGTATACTGTATTTAGTACTTTTAATTTATATAATTTAATAGTTTGGAAAACATTTACATACTATGTGAGTAAAAAAAAAAATAAATTTCAAACCATGTTTATACAAAACTAGTAGATTGTGTAGATACTTAGATTCATAGCTACATTGCAAAATAGAACATTTTAGGATAATACGATGTGAATACTGTTATTATACACGTACATTTGATAGATATTTTCGTAGAGTAATAATATAGTAGGTATTTGCAATATGCCATTCTACCAAAATGACTATATTTTTTTTTTTTATAAAATAAACATATTATGACAAACAGAGGTACCAAATCAAGGATATAATACATTTAATTCAATTAATATTTAATACGGCAGTGGTTACAATATATTGTAATTTTTAATTATAACACAAATAGGCAACATGTTATATCTACTCCACAAATCACTATTCCCAACAAAAAATGGAGATACTCATCAATAATTGTATGATTGAAGATGGTTACATGTTAATCAAATAAAATCTAAGTAATTTATTAACTAAATCTAATTGATATATTGTATTTGCATGCCTTTGCAACCATTGTGCTTTGTATGTCCGTATATAAAGAAGAAGATTATGAATCGGAAAGTCATCGCCTATCGGTGACAATCACAGCTGCTATACATTTGTCAATCAATTTATAATTAAAGTGCTTACTACTCTATATATTCACCTTGTACACATAAGAGTCTTAACGTAACCACGGTTAAAAAACAATTGATTCATTAATAATATTGAATTTGTATAAAAAATTGCCGTTTTTCCTTAATTTCTTGTTTGTTTTTTCCGATTATAAAAAAAAAATTACAAAAACTGAAAATTTTTAATTTTGACATCTTTAAAGTAATAACCAGATCAAATTTTCTATCAAAAATTATAATCAAAGCGAAAATCGTAGAATTTTATTGACTACTTAACATGTACACAAAAACAAAACACATACACAAAAAAAAAGCACACGTGTTTGTAAAATCAGTACATTAATCTCTACTCCGCATAGAATCTAATATTATGTGCACTTGTTATGCGATGTAACTATTCGACATCTGCTGTTTTTAATTTATTATCTCAAAAGAGTATACAGAGCTTATAACTATTTTACATCGAATGGTTTGGGTCAGTGATACCCAAACTTTTTTTCTTTGATGGGTAACTTAAATTAATAATTATCTTCCAGCAAGATCGTCAAATAAAAAAACGCCAATTTATCACAATTACCAACATATCAGAGAATAATATTGGGATTGTTTTTTTTATATTTTAATGACTATAAGACTACAGATTGGGTATTATTTCATTGAAATGAACAAGTCATAATGATTCAGTTTAATTAGCAAAGTATTGATACGATCAATAATATAGGTATAGTTGATAATAATAATTAATGTATCTAAATTTTATTTTAGACATTTAAAAAAAGTCCTATGTGGTAGTCGTGGACCCTGGATTGGACACCATTTATTCAGATGTATTTTACAAAAAAAAAAAAAAAAAAATAATAATAAATTTAAATGTTGTTATACCAGTATACCGCCCAAATTGTTATTTATTTATTTGACACCGTACGACATTTGATGAGGTGTACAATCACAAAAACATAAAACAGAATGCATTAAATTGTTTTCGAATAGAGTAGTTTGGATGGTAGGTACCTGAAATACCAAAATAAATTATTGAGCTGGCCGTGCATATTCAATGTACGCGTATGACGTGGATAGCAGCGGTGATGTGCTAAGTGGCCATAGTCCGATCGCTGTGTAGTATCCGATTTTTATTTAGGAAACACAAAACTGACATGGCACATTTATGCTGTAGTTATTTATATACACCTACATATTTCTATATTATAAATTTATGTGATGTACTGTGAAAACCATCATGCTTTATTGGTCAAATTAAAATGGTAGAAAATAGTGAACAATATAGTGCAACCGTTGACGTAGTTTGCATAGACTTCGGATGAGGGTTGATCGTATCGACTGCATTAAACGGAGAGAGAAGTCTTTGTCGCCCTCGGTACCAGTTCCGCCTCAACAGTGGTCAAGTAAACTGGGAGAGTCGACAGAGTCGCGCTGTTTGTATCTCGTAGTGATGGTTTAAAAAAGCTCATATCGGATATACATAGCATTACAGCATTGCTTATTATATTTACTTGGAAATTCTATCGATCGCGTCATGTGGTAGTTGTGCCCATACGAGATAAGGTGCGAAGAATCATCAGAAAGTGAGTTGTTCCTTGTGGGGTAGACATGGGTATATGGAATGCGATTGATGTGAGGGGGTCAAGATTGACAAAAGAAGTAAAGAAATAAAATAAGTATCGGGACAAGCACGGCAAGATACAAGGGTACGAATTCCTGCAGGAGAGCGGATAGTGGAGTTTAGTACTATAAAATACGTCGTATTAAGAATTTTATTCGTTTAAAAACTAATTTATAATGAGAAAAAAATGAAATATAATTAATTAAAAAATATGTTATGATTCAATCATTATGTATGTGTAAAGAGTAATAATGGTTTTAATTAAATTACAACTTCGTGGCTGTTAATAGATACTTAATAATTTTTACTATATTCATTACGAGGTATTTTTAAATTTGTAATTATTTATTGTTAAAGTTACAAATTATTGTACAGTTTATTACTTGTTTTTGCTGTAGATAAATATTATTTTCAAAAATTCATTTTTCAATTATTTATACAATTTAGTAACTATATCAGAAATATGTGTAGAACAAAGGTGATTAATAAATAATCACTGATTATTTTCATTTTGGTAGTTGCTATATGTACCATAACTAACATTCCGGTTTTTTTTTTTTACTTCTGATTATTTTAAATACATATAATACATTAAATAAAAAAAAATAAGTTTCAGGTAGTATCCAATATAAACATAATTTTGAGGAAGTGAAATTACTGAAAATTGGTTAGGCTGTGTTATCATTTTGTTGGAACTTCACGCTAGTAGCAATTTTCAATAGTAGTGAGTGGGTAACCACTATTTTTCCGACATGAAGATCAAGTTTTTTTAGACTAAATACCTTTCTTAATCAATTTTTAGCATATAAATATAATATATTGTACTTAGCATCTTTTTTTTATTTTTATCTAATTTTTGATTAAAAATTTAATTTTAAATCAATTGTATTACGTCCATGAGACCATAACATACTGAAGTAATTAATATTGTGTGCAAATATCATATCCTTAAAGGAATATTCAAAAGTCGTTAAAGTCTAGACACTTTGAAGTTAGCTTACGACAGGTTCATTGGTAATATTTCGTATTTTGCTATAACATTATTTTACAAATAATTTAAAATCGATAAACTATATTATATTAAATAGTTCGTAGAAAATTTCCAACGAAACATTAAATATTAATGCCTATTATAGTAGTATAAATAATTTATAATTTTCTATAATAAACACACACTTCTAACATTAATATTTATTATTAAAGTATATTTATTTGATCAATAGTGATATTATCTAATATTTTATTAATGATGTACAAAAAATACTAACTATACAATTTTAGTCACGAGTCAACAACGACCTAAATAATTTATAATTTTTATTTTTTATTTTACTCAAGAAAAAGCTACTAATATTCAAATATTTTAAGTAAGTTTATTATAAAACACGGTTTTTAATATAAATTCTAGATTTTTTAGATTAAATAAATTACAAGTATAACATAATATAAATAAGTACTTTAAGTCAGATTAGATGAAATAAGACAACAATTAAAATTTAAAACCTCTCTGTGACAGAAAACTAACTATTGCTATTACATATTTTACATCTTTACCCAACATAGTATAAAATATTATTTAACCAAGTCATATTATATTAAGTTTTCTAATTAATTCATATAGAAACCATTTATCAATAATTAAATTGAAATTTAAAATAAATTAATATATCTATAAATTAAATTGTTCCAAATTTTGTGAACACTTTGCTTAACAGTGTATAATTATTATAACTGTTTATTTTAGCTAAATAAATTATTAATTTCTTATCATTTGGTCAAAATTATTTTGTAAATCGACAAATTTTATAATTTTTTCTTAAAAATTTTAAATTCAAGCTAATTTTGGTATTTTATTGAAACAAGTAATTATCTTACAACATGGAAAATCATATGTTATTTTATTTATATTGTTTATTTGAGTAAAATAAAATGTGTTCAAATTACTGTTAACAGTTATGGAACTATAAGTACGTATATAACTGTGAAAAATAAAAATCAAATTCCGATTATAAACTGTAATTTTTAATAAAAAAAAAGTGATTACAAGAATGTTTATTGGAGAATAAAGTGTAACGAACATAACTAATAATGTTATATTAATCTTGTCTACCTTAGTATTAATTCAATAATAATAATAAATATACTACAAAGAATATTACATTTTCTATAAAAATAAGGAATAATGAATATTTGAAATAACTTGCTGATTGTATATTTGTAATACATTAATAATATATATATATATATATATTATATAGGCTATTACTTATAACTAAATTGGAGTATTGTGCAGTGTAAATAAGTTTAATTTAGTTTTTGTTCCTATTATATATAAGAGTAATGTAAACAACCATTAAAACATGTATAGAAATTCTGTAACAATTATTAATCCTTTTAAAATGTAACTTATTTAATTAAAGAAAGATAACTTATGATATTAGATAATTGGAGTTAAAATGAAATTTTTAAAAGTTAATAAGTTCTTTACTGTAAATACTTAAATCTGTTTCTTACAAAACTTTGTATCTTCACACATCTAGTGTTTAACGAATACAAAACAATAAATTAACTATTTCAAATAACTACATATTGAAATAAAAAAGTAAATTAGATAGTTTATAAGTTGTAACCCGATAAATGTCCAGTAGTTATATAATATTATTATTGAAAACCCTCTGCAGAAATAATTATTATACCGATTTAAATTATTCGCAAGAGAGTAGGTATTAGAAGTAGATAACATATTTTAGTAAAAACCTTTCCCCTTCTTAACCTTGTCTGCATTTTTAAGATTGTTAATAAAATGTATACATTGAATAATTATAAATTTATTTATTTTATTTTTTTAATGTGTTCAATTAACATATCGGTGGGCAAAAAACAATGTATTGAATATAAAAATGTTTTTTTAGTTAAAGATAAATGGAGAAATTCTGTTGGTCGAGGCACTTATGAAAAATTGAAAAAAACACACGCACACCATCTTTAACGAAAAATATTGTAAATTTGCAAAGTATAAAAATGTCTAATCACGTGTTCTACATCGCGGCGGTGATATTAAATAGCATACCTACTGCGTTGTTGTTTATTATTATTATTTTCTTGACGTATACCTATAACATTATAATGGTATCCATATTGCACGTGCGTTTACGGTTTACCGCAACCATATTATACTTTCCATCATACCGTCCGACGTGCACGCAAATTACTATGCACGGGACACGGTCGAGCGGGGAAGAAAAGAATCGAACGAAGTTTTGCAAAGTACAAAAGTTCTTCTTTCGCACTATATAGAGATATAATAACACTACAGCAGCGTTTTTGCTATGTACGATACGATCTACTGTGTTTGTACACGCATTATAACGACGTATGTATTCATTATTATTATTTTAATATAAACGAGCGTATACGACGAATATTATACGCCGCCAAGATCAAAATTATGATGTGACGGGACGGGTGACCGGGGGGGGGGAGGGATCAACGGTCCCGCGATGTCCCGAGAGGAAATTTTCGAATGGTGTTCGAGTCGTTAAATTTCATATTTATACTTTTATTTATATTTATATTTAGGTAGTAAAAAAAGTGAGATAAAACTAAATAGGAGATTGCTGCTGACTCTATTGTGTTGTTGCTCGAGGGTGACAAAAGCTTACGGGCTTGCATTTCATGCGCCCAATACCGAAATTCCCCCGATAATCGCCCCGTAAAATATTTAGGATTATTTTATCCATATTAAACTTTTTATTTGTGTTTAGCTATACGAAACAGCCGTGCGCGGTATCGATCGATTTGCCTGGGTTCGACACGTGCTTAAGATCTACACGTCGCATTATGTCATTACGTCGTGTAATTACAGCGAGACGACTCGTCCGTACTGTTCGTAATGCGTCCGATACACACGCGCACAAGTGTCGAGTCGTGACACGCGTCTGTCGTCCGTACGATTAATAAATAATAATCGCATTAATGGTGGCGCTTGAATAATAATAATAACTGTTGTCGCCGTCGTCGTCGTCGTCACGAGCCATGGCCGGTAAACGACGATTAGCGAGCGAGCGACAATTGGATGGAATTGAAACAATTGCATTAATCACGCGTGAACACGACCGACGCTCATTGCGAGACGGACGGCCGAAGACTGGCAGTAACATAGGTAATCAGCAAACGCGTTATAGGTACGCTGTAAACACATAACATGTACGCATAATGACTTAAACATAACACGCAGAAATCCGTTGAATAACAAAATATTTATTCCGACTTTGATTTTTAAAACGTCAAAGCTGACTAAATGTTCTATGAGTAATAATATTTTAGAAAATAATACTAAATGTATATATAAAAAAAAAAGCTAAATGTATGAAGGTATTATGTGATTTTTTTTTTTTTTTGCAGATCGATTGACTTTTAACTGTATATTTGTTGTAATAATCGTCATTTCAATCGAATAACAGTGATGAAGAGTTAAATTTCAAAAATCATTTTATACGTCACTGCAGGTACTTCCTACCAATTTGTGAAACATTAAACCGATATGCAAATTTAAAAATTTCTTTAAGAAAAAATACATATATTATTATATACAAACCGTAGCTTAAGTAGGTTTGCCATAGCACCAATAAGTACACCATATTGATTTTAAACATAAGTTAAACAAAATATATTTAAATTGTGATGGTAATGTAGTAGGTAAACAACTATTAATGCGTCGACCGAAGCAGTATTTACATGAACTCAAGTATTCGTAATTTCTAAATGGATTTTCCAAACAAGGTTTTCTGGCGTTTTGTAAAGGTTATTTTGTTATATAAGATATATCGAAAACGATTTGATTAAACCGAAATTGAGACCTTGATCTACGAAAACCATACACAACTAATATGTTAATAATTAACGGTCTTTCATAAGTCAGATGGTAATAATAAGTATAATACCTACCCATTAACTTTCTTTACCGCAGTAAATAGAAATTGACGGATTTTAACACCATACTGGTACATTAAATAGAATTATTAAAAAGAGAAACATGATAATAAACCTACATATTCTTTGAAACAGACACTTTTTTTTTTGCGCGCGTACTTTAATATTATATTTCCTTTGGATAGTAATGAAATAAGAAGTGTAAAATGTGTTATTCTTATAAATATTATATTTGCAATGTAATATTATGTTCATCGTACATAAGTGGTATAGGTAACCGGGGCGTGTTTTATAGTAGACAATGTACACATCAATGTGTTATAATATGGCAAACAAAACGTTAATACGTTTCCCACTTATTATTTTGTAGTAATGATTTTTTTTTTTTTTTGTTTGTTTTTACTTATATATTATATCTTTGTGATCACGATCGTACAATACAAAAATACGAGGCGCATATTATTCTTAAATATGATGTTTCCATATTTTTTGTTTACATGCAAAACTAGCGAAATCGTTGTCCCGTTAATTTTTAAGTGTAAATAATTGTTTTAAGTTTTTTTTTTTTTTTCAGTAATTAAATCTCATTTACGATCAAACGTTCTTATAGTTTAGTCAAGGAAGGTTCAAAACAAATATTAACCATCACATGAAAGCGTACGCTTAAAATACTAGATATTTCCGTACACATATGGAGAAGTATCCACATATTATAGTGGTACAGTGTAGTACGTATACAAATATCAATGTCTAGTACTCTAGTGCATAGCTTTCCTCTATACAAATTGCGTTTACGGTAAATGATAATGGGAATTGGACACTAAATTTATGATAATTATTAATATAATGGATGAGGGCATTTAATTTTCACGGAGTTCGCATTAGAGTGTCTAATAATGCTCGAGAGGTTAATGCGTCATACAATATTATATATAGACACTTCAACAAACAAAATATAAAATAATCAGACTAAAATATTAAGGCGTGTGTTAACCCTTAAGTAATACATTTCGAGTACTTGTTATAACTACACTAGGCGGATTATTCAAAGGAATGAAACATACAAAGTACAGTTGAAGAAAATGTATTGTAATAAGGATTCATCATTTTGAAGTGGTGAGTCCGGACTTTTCTTAGAGTATATGACTAGATGGTAGTTGTCGTGAAACCCTCATTATAAACTTCCGGCACAGGACTCGTGTCTATTAGTATTTTGTTCGCTGTTGCGAATAGTGCACTGCGGTGTACAGATAATAAAACTCGAGTTCCAGAGTAAAAATCATGGCAAAAACATATTTGCGGCGGCACGTGAAAAAAATCGGTTGTGCCAGATAAATATATAGCATATAATACTACTAATGGTGAAATATAGTACACAAATAAATTAATATGTAACTTATGAACAATATTTAAGCAAAATATCCAACGAGTATTTTTTAACGATTATTTTGGATATAACAATTTATTTTACTTATTAACGATTTACTCTAGACAAATTTTGTTATTGTTAAAATAATATGAATTGTAGGAGTTTGAAATTTCCTACTATTGATTAAGTCATATTTTCTAAACATAATATAATTTTCAAAATATTTAAGCCAATATAAAATTATTTATAAACATTTGACATTTTCAAATTATTTTATTTTAATTTTTATGTGCAATTTGATAAAAATAGTTATGAGGTAGTCCATGATTTTTTGTTTTTACACATTTCAAATTTAAATTTTAAATTTGTTCAAAGTTGTATATTTAAACAATAAAAAAAAAAAATCGGGAAAGTGGATACCATTCAGTTGTACAGTAGGTGTTGAGTGGGTCACTGTAATGGATATAATAAATTTGAATTCAATGATAATAATTATTATAGCATTAATAATGACATTATATATGAAAACCGATTATGAAGGTAGACGGGGTTTTCAGCCAAATCACTAAGTACATCTTAAGATATTTGTTTTGCTGGGTTATTAAGCAAGTACTAAGAATTTTTACTAAGACAAAAACAAAAAAATCACCATCTAGATCCAATTTCCTACCAAAACATATGCGTCCAATTGATAAACAAAGAATATTAAAGGTAATAATAAAAGGTACACAAAAAATCACATTATAATACAATCAACAAGTTCATTGGATAAACACCCTTAAAAGTATGCCATTGTGATAAACCATTTCCACTCAGAATTGTTTTTCGTATATAATAGTTTAGCAATGAATTCAAATTTAACATATCCATTACAGTGAAACCTATTCAATGACAGATATACTTGACACATGCAAATAACTAAATAAAAGTGCAACGATTTATCAGGGTTTTTTTCCATAACAGATTTGGCACACAAATAAGAACAATCCCACACAATATTATGATTTGTATATAAGTGATCCTACGTATGACATACTAATAAAAATATAATAGACTCAATATAAACAGTTAGACACCTTTGAGATGACTAGTTCAATTTTCTGAAAATGTTCACTGTGCTATCTTTATTAATCTTATTTGTAAGAATAAATTGATATTATATTTTTTGTAAATTTAAGGTATAAAAACGTTAATATATGTATAATAATATCATAATGCTATAATGTGTCACAAGGCCTCTGCATTTCATTAATTCTGTGATTGATTCGCCTAACCTATAACTTAATCGTGAATAATATGTAAATATAAACCAAAACACTCTAACTTGAAGTTCACATAATGTATGAACAGTGCATAATGCATATTGAAAATAATGGTGAAAACTAAAAAGAAAAGTCCGATTTTTTCTTTGGTTTATTTTTAACGATGACCAATCGTGATCAATTTGAGCATTATTTATTATTATATTGAATCTACTATACGGGTTTCTTAGGACTTGAGTTTTTATTATTTTTTAAATATTATTAATAGGTAGGTACGTGTTAAACACTTTATAAATTAAAATATTGTTATTTATCATGAAAATTAATGGGGTATATTTTGAGAAAAATAAATGTTATATAGTTTATACCCAAATAGTTACTCTACTATAGTGTTCATTATGAAACACATATAATAATTTACTTTTAAACAACGTGCAACAGTTAGTAATATTATCCATTCATAGGAACACGAGTAAACAATTATGCAACGATGACAATTAAATAACTTGTCCTTGTTCGTTTAAATACTTTAATTGTAACTTGTAAGTATATTATATAGTACAATAAATAATAATGATGTAAACCTATAGTATTTGTGGGGTGCGTACATTATTTTATCCAATATATTTGTACTTATATAATTATAAGTTATAGAATCTATACCACGGATAGTATCTAAAAATCAGAAAACAGATAAAAATGTAAAAAAAAAAAAAATTAATAAAACACAGTTTCAATTTTTAAGTATCTGTTGGATAGCGGTGCGAAGGCACATCAAGGTACAATGGTCACGAATCTTCAAACGGAGACGTAACAGAGATTGATGTTGTAAAATATTGTACCTATATGGATGTTTGTGGTTACAGTACAAAAATTCTAGAAGACTGCACGGTGTGACGGACCAGATGCAGTTCTGTTATCATGCGGTATGGCGTAGTAAAAGCTATTGGATGTTGGATAAATCCTATGCCAAACCCTGCACTGGCGAACACCAGTTATTCTGATTTCGGGAATACAAAATGATGGCAGTTCCGAGCAGTGTATTTTATAGTGTTCTATGAATTAAATTATGTATTATGTATTGTTATAGAATGGTAGAGCAGACGTACCTACCATATTGCAGGACAACACACAATATTATTAAATTCCATACTTTCAAAAGTTTCAATTCATGAAATTATTCATAAAATCAGTATACAATCGGTACCGAACTCGGTATTTATATGCTTATCAAATGTCAGTAAAATTGAAACGAGAATGTCGTCTTAACAGTGTTATCTACACATTACAAATTCAAAAGTGGTATCTAATAAAAAATGAATAAAAAAAAAAAATTACTTTATTCAAAATGTTTTTACAAAATATAAATACTGTTTTGAAGTAAGCTTTGTAAGATCATACAAATTTTAGTAACATATATTTTTTATCCTTGAAGCTCACATTTACGGTCTTACATACGTACTTAAAAAACATAACTATAAACTAAATATCGATTTTATTTTATGGATTATTGCCATTATTCCTAACATTCAAGTTGTTAGCAAAAAGTCCGTACAAACGATATACAATCTGTTTTCTGACCGAAATGTGTTTTTTGTTTACAAACTGTTATTCAACTACATTTTGTTGTTCAGTAGATTCCTTGATTTTCGTTACAGACGATTTGTTCAAATACCAGCAATAAAAAATGTATATATTTTTTGACAACCTATCGGTTTTATACAGACGATATTAATATAAAATATAAATGCATAAAATGCGTATATGTAAAAATGTCATCCCGATATTAAAAAATTACCGCTTATACTCGTATAATTTTTTTCAAAGATGTGAGCTCAACGTCTAACACTGCCAACTTATTTAATGTGGATAGATATTATTCGCGTATTAAAAATAAAACGCAATTGACGCCACTGGACTATTATTAAGTATGTATTGAAACATCTGGTCGGAACGTTGAAATAATTGTCCGATCTCAAAACTATGAAACTTGTTCACAATATACTCACCCATTATTATGTAAACCCGTTGTGAATAATAAAGTCGTTTCTGATAGATATACGATTCTGGGTAATTGTAACTTAATAATAATATTTTTAAATAACTGATTCGAAAGAATGTTTTGCACGGGTCACAAAAAAAAAAAAAATAAATAAAACGAGTTTTTAACCAACACTTCTAACACGATATAATTTTATATTGTATGGAAATAATGTCCCCTAGTGCATCGTAGTTTTTAAAAGATAACATCTAAGTATCTGTCTATATACATTACTTCTCTTTCGATATAACGGCGAATTTTTAGTAAAACCAAGCGTATTATGTTTAAATTACGTTTTTATGTTATGATATTTAGAAGATATAAGCAGATGGTGCAAACAGAAATTTATTGGATAGATCCTCTTAGAGACTAGTGACATAAACTTCTAAAGAGAACGTCGGCACGGTATAAAATTATGGGAATTTATGAGTTTTGTTGCGTGTGTATGTTTTTTCTTCTTATACAAAACACGACTTTATGTCTAATAATTCTGGTTCCAAATGTGATTTCCAAAACAATAAAATACCTGTTTGGTCCGAGTTTTGAGAAGAAAACCAAATGGTTGTATTTATTTTACTATGATGTCATACGAAAATTCCAAGTGACAATGGCATTGAAAGTGTTTTGAATTTTGCTGTTTTCTCTATAAGTATATCAAAATATCAGTTGTTTTATCATTTTCAATCTAAATTTTTTGATTCAAAAGAATATATTATATATATATTAACCACAAATAAATTATTAGGTAGGAATGTAGTATTATTTTTGATCTAGTGTTTAACATTATTAAGACTGAAACATACCTACATATCTACAAATTACACACATGTATTTTAAAAGTTAGGTTTATAATTTATTTTAAAATTAATTTAGTACATTTATGAAAATAAAAATTACATAAAACACTACTTGAGTATTGGAAAATAATAATAATTTTAGATAAAACATCCAATCTAGCAGGATTGGTATGTATATCGAGAAGGAAGATAGTGCTTTAGTATTAAAAAAATAAAAAAATAATTTTAAGAATTTTAAATCTTTAAGACTGATAAAATGTAATGCGATCTACCTATAGAGCACAGAAAATATAATATGGCACCAGGTATTTTTATGCAAATGCTTTTTTTAGAAATTACGTTTCTTTATTGTTTTTTTAAATAAACTTAAAAAAAAAATTATTATTAGTTCTTTGACTCCGAAATTAAACATAATGTATTTTGAGACATTAAAACTAATAAATACAGTTCATCATCGTCATTATTTCAACTTTTGTAAACATTATATATTTCATTTATCTACTATACAGGAAATCGGAAATAATATAAGTAATAATGTAAACTGATCAATTTATAATAAAATAATTGCTATTTATAAAACCCATAAATCATAGATATCATAATATTATGCATTAATTTTAAATCAAATATTTATTAATTTCCAATAACTTTACAGAGTTCATCATAAATAAAATTTGTCCAAAATTTTGATAAAAAAACTGTTTTTTCTAAAACGTCAACTAAAAACTCATTCATATCGATTGTAAAATTATTTAACAAGCTATGAATATTGAGATATATGGTATATCATTATATTATACCTACTTATTCACTTTAAAAAATGTAAGAGCATATAATATGTTATTATTTATTATTTATAAATAACAACCACCTATATTTTTTTTATATACCTAATTGTTGATGTTTTTAATTTGTATGTAGTCTGATTTACTTGTACTAAGGTATATTGTTATTTAAACAATTTTTTGAATGATAAAAAAAAAATATGAAGTGTTTGAAAAATGTTCATTTAAGTAAATTGAGTGAGTTTACGGTAAAAAGTTGAATATATATATATTGAATACTAAAGTTCATTTCATTTGAAAAGTTTTAACGGAACGACTGGTTGTTATGTGATGTTTTTCAATTGAATCCTGATTTCAATATGCTTTATCCTGTTTACATTATTTGAATGTACTTTTTATGCAATTTGTTTTTGTTTTTTTCATATTACAACAACTATGTTTTGAAAATTAATTTCCTTCGGAATATTTATGTATGTAATCTCCCCAATATTTCAAAAACAATTTTAATGTTTCGCATTTTATTTTTATCAATTTACGTATTATTTAATCGATTAAAAATGTATTTAAATTAATGTAATTAAATCTTTATTAGTGTGGTATCGTCTGAAAATCAAATAAAATTAAGACCAATAGATCCAACATGCAATAAGCTTATTAATGCATTCTTATAAAAATTGCTCATGTACAAAATTCTCAAAAAACAAAAAAATGTTAGTTAATTTAGTATAAGATGTACAAATCATTATAAAAATATTTCACTTATTGTATTCAACTAATTTAAATGAATTGAATTACGAAAACTAGTAATTTTTTAATTTCTTACCTATAATATTATTTTAATGCATACCTATATTTTTTATTTTTTATTGCAACTATTTTATTTGTTAATACGTACAACGTACATTGCAATGACCAATTACCAATGAATAATAACAATTTAACCCGTATTATAGTTATTAATTTGACACAATGTCTAATGGTTATTATGATTTTTAAATGTATTTTATTTTATTTTTATTTTTTTTGTATGCCTTCCAATCGTATAATAATACTACGCTGGTATACACATTTTTTAGTCCAAAACCATTGTTAGGTGTTATAGTGACGACAACGCATTATAGGGCCGGTGGGTATCGATTGTTTCAATACGTCACAATGGGCACCATGATTATGATTTATGAATATACGAAAACCGTTTTACTGGCTTACAAAAGGCCCATGTCAGGTGGCTTGCGAGATTTTATATCCGTTTTGTTTTGTTTTTTTACGATTACTCTTTTTAACTCTATACACCTATATTTTATGTACCTAGCTATATATATATATTTATATTTATTCTCCTACCCCCCTGCACACGTGTCAGCCGGTCGACTCGGGCACTCGGCAGACAACAATGACCGCGATTCCAATCTCTGAAACACACACACACACACACACATACACACACACACACATACACACACACACACATCAACACTCACACAGATACTACAGCAGCAGAGGTACAGGCCTCAGCTTGAGACCTATTGTACGATATTATTATTATTAATATTATTATTATTATTATCATTATTATTATTATTATTATTCTCTCGAAAACAAATTATTGTTGTACAGTGATGCTCACGAGATATTTATCGAGTAAATGAGAAATTTCGTCTTCGTGAACGCATCGCAGTCGATACGTATTTAAACGGTTTTTTTTTTGTCCGAGAGAGGGATCGATAGAACGGTAATTAACAACACGAAACGCACAATACTACAATAGCTATATAGTCGATAAACGACGGCATACGATCCGGACGCACCACGGTTTATACGAGTACATAATTATAATATATAATATAATTTATTATTATATATAGACGGCCAAGAGCGTGAAGTGAAATATTTCAGTGATCTGAACACATCAAGCTAGTCATGGTCCACGATATTTTTATGATTTCAATGATCGTTTCAATAGCGATGTATAGTTACAGTAGTGCACCACGTCAAAGTTAAATAATATATAATATTTTTTAATAATAATAAATCGTTAATATCGATGCCATTTATGGTTATTCCAGAGGCCGGCGATACCCTTAAGCTGTAGGTATACCGCTGTGGAACTGTTATTATTTATTACTACTACAGAATCGTTGAGATATATTTTTATTTTGTTTCCATAACATGCGCATAGAGGTGATAGTTAAAAAGTCATTCTGCTATAGCTGCGACGATAATACTATGGTATCATAATATTATATTGTATATTTGTGTGTAATTATAATTGTAATGAATAAATCAAAAGGTCTGTATCGTAAAATCATACTTGTTAGTTGTTGCAACTTACCAGTGACGACTATTAAATAAATTAATAGTAAACTTAGTGTTAAGTTTTGACTCAACCGAAACTAGTTAAATACTACATTGAATAAAACAATTGCACTATTTTAACCAAGTAACTTCCAAAGTTATAACTGTTATAATATTAATAGAAATAATTTAAAATTATTCAATACAGAGGTTTTGAATTTATGATTTGGTCATAAATTAATTAATATGCAATGGCATTACCTAATAATTCGGTAAAACATTATAAGTGTAATTGTAGAACAATTATTAGTGAGAACTAAGTAGTAAATGTTGAATGTATTCAACAACAAAATTATCTTACATATTATTATCATAGTCAGATTGAATTTTATATATTTTGGCTTACATTTGATTAAAAAATAAATAAATTACTAGTATTGAACTAAGTATATATTTGTGTTTTCAATACCAAACGATTTTATTTATTCCGTGTAGTTACCAATATTTAATAATATTTTATTGAAGCACCTATCTGCCACCTGTACAGCACAATTGTCTATGTTCTATAAATTTGTGTATTATAATATTCGCTATATTTTACTTTAAAATGTTATAAAATATAACTGTGTTAATGACTTATCCTGTACTTGAAGGCTTTGTACACATCTACAAAACAATGGTCGTTTAAGATAGTGTTTTTGACAGCGTTCACACAGGTGGTTTCATTTATGACTTTACCAAGTATTTTGTCTGAACATTTGTTGGAAATAGAAGTTCTATAGTATGTCAATTATCAGCTACTGTAATGAGACGAAGCACACTATAATTAGTCGTTCTCCAGAGCTCAACGTGACTTTCGCCACCATCAATGTGGAACTTGTAACACTGAATATGACATAATCTATACGACTTGTCACGATTTTATTTGACTCGAAATATGACGTGTCTACGATTAACTATCGAATAGATGTTCTAAGGTGACTGTATCAAACTGCTTCCAGTAAAGCTGTATAATCACATTACCACAGTATATACGACCACGATTTTACCACTGTAATTTGGCGCATATACAGTTTCCTCAGTGGTGCACATAGACTATAGAGCAGGGGTGGCCAAACTTTTTTTTGTCGCGATCTACTAAAAATGTACTTCACCTTTGAGGATCAACTTCCATAGAAAATTTGTTTTTATTATTGAATAAATATAATTATTAAGAAACATTTAGGGCGAATGGCTCTAAAAATCAATTCTAACACGATCGACTTTGAAATTGTCCAAGATCGACCGGTCGAACGCGATCGACTGTTTGGCCGCCCCTGGACTATAGAGTAATACTCTATGGTGGTGCACTGGTGCACTACATTTCAACGTTACCAACTCTTTCACAATAATATAGATTTATTTAGCAACATTTCATCTCATAAACTTACCGATCTTCACTACGATAGTTATTGTAATTATACAATTAAATCCAATAACCAGGTGAAAATTCAGTATAATGTAATGATGTCTGCGTATTTTTGTATAATTTTAATCATTCAGAGGTGAGCCAACATTCCGTTTTTAAAAATTACAAATAAAGCTTTTAATTAATAATTAATTTCTTACACCCTATCCATCAATGGAATTGGTAAATTTTCAATCTTAATTAACCAAATGTCTAGATATTTAAAGTCAAAACTCAATATCATCACTGTGTATACTAATTAGATAACTATACTATTATAATTTAAAAGTGTTATTTTATATTTTTAAATACCTACCTAAATATTTTATTTTTTTGGCATTTTGATTTGGTAAACAAATCAAGCAACCTGCTGGTTTAGACTAAGATAAGAATCATAGAATTAAAATATGTATATATTTTTCACCTTATCGAATTAAATGGAGTTAAAAAAAGTAAAAAAAAAAAATCATAACTTATCTTTCCATAATTTTTAATTATATTTCTTTTATTTTAAATGCATTATAATATCCACTCTGTTACTAAAACAACGTCTCAACATCCTTTGCAAGTCGACGACTGGACATAAAAAAAATTAGAGAGGAAGATCGTTAAAATCAGTGGTTAATACAGAATTATAATACCTATGCGTTTTAATTT
Source organism: Aphis craccivora (assembly GCA_009835225.1). Taxonomy (NCBI): domain Eukaryota; kingdom Metazoa; phylum Arthropoda; class Insecta; order Hemiptera; family Aphididae; genus Aphis; species Aphis craccivora. Next base: position 20,302 of record VUJU01001666.1, read on the forward strand.
TCCACGTTAACGAGTTTACATTTTACTGAAACCGTATACGGTTGGAAGCGAGAATTCGAAATTCTTGCTTGGTATGTGCTTGCAGGACCGGGATTTCAAGACTCACGAGCACCATCACGCTCGGGCGACCGGTCAGAAATGATCGTAAGCTTAATATCATTATTATTATTGTGTGGTGGATTATAAATTCAATGTACGTTTTTACCGATGCAACATATTATACAATGTCGATAACGAGCCAACGATGACGGCTTGGGGTGTAACAGGAATGTAAATAAACTATGCGTACAATACAGCTCACAGGTACTCCGGCGGGCGGTGGGGCATAACACACGTGCAACCGACATTAAAACATCATCTACGAATAATCCATGTGGTAAATATAGAGGTACAACTCGGTACAAGTACCTTCGCCTCACGTTCGGGATCGAAGAGTTACACGGCTACACGCGTAACACATCCTACAGTAACTAAACTATAATATAGGTAATAATTATACACTTATACCCCGCTAACATGAATGATAATAATAATGATAATAAACGGTCACGCTGCAACGATCGAAGAAAATATACGTTTTTGGTGTTAATTATTATGATATAGGTACTATACCCGGACCACGGTCACCAAAAGGAGATATCCTGAACGGTGGAATTTAAGACCAAATTTATTTTAAAAAAAAAAAAAAAACAATATTGTAACTATTATTGATACCTAATAATAATATTATTATATTTTAACGATATCATTATAACTGTTACTACGGTACTACGGCTCACACGTCGTTTGTAATGTCGAAAACTCCGTTGTGTGCCCCGTACACGCGAGTATTACACGCGATACCACATATATCAATTATTATTTGTATTAATACTATGTAAAGATTGTAAAATAATGTATAATAATATGTTAATACGTATTCTATAATGTATCGCGATGTTATATCGAACGGCGCCAATGTCAATAAAAAATATAATATTATAATATCTGTGGCCCCTTTCCGCATATGCCGTGCAGAAATTATATTTGCCTTTCTTATAACAATATTATGCATAGTTTATGATATATTAACAAAGTGGTTTGTACAACACAACAATATTTTATTACAGTGCTTACTGAATTTATTGTCCTCTAACTTACGGGAATATCGTACAACTCGTACAAGTTACAACTTCCTAGTTCTTATATATAATATTTTTGTTTTATATACATACCTAACCCTGTATTATACTAGTATTTCTCATTAATTAATGTAACTTGGTTGTTCATAACGACTTCGGTGGTTGTTGCAAGTTTAATATTTAAATCGATTTAATTAGGCGTATGCACTTAGAGTGAAAATATTTTGATTGATTAATATGGATAATTCTATATTTCTATATGATTCTAGATTCTAGAAAATTAATTGTTAGAGATTCACGATATTATTATCAATTATTTCCTACTCTCGTTGCGTCTAGTAGGTTTCTATTTTTGTCGATAAATAATGTTGAATAAAAATATGTAATTTTAGAGTTATTATGCAACAGGATATGTTACTATTTTGGCTAATAAAATTATTGGATTTAGAATCATTTTTCTCTAAATCCGTTGATTAATATTTTCTAGACATTATAGTACACAACGGTTATCGGGTAATACGTAATATACAATATTTTTATATGAATAAAATTATATTGTGTTGTATGTTTTAGTTTAACCATAAAATATTCCAATGAAATTAATTTATTGACGATATTATATCAATTTAAAATGTAATCATATTATTATATACCTACCTAATTAGTAGACCACTATTGCTTATATTTCAGTGATTGACTCTGCTGCAGCTAATCAAATATTAATATTAACTATTTGTCATTCATTCTCTTTGGTATAGGTAGTTACTTGGTAATGACTGTATAATTTAAATTTGAACCTATTGATCTCTAATGCTCCAGAGCACCACAACAATATTGATATGACGCGATGGTGAATTTTCAATCAAAGGCATTCAATTAAAATAAAGCCCCAATGTAAAATGAATTTAAAATTTATAAAATATATTGAAATAAATGAACCCTCCAAAAGTCTAGAAATTATTACACGATACTCGTACAGTACATGTAATTATATAATATATGAAAAATAAATAACATCAATACTAGGTATCTGCAAAAAATCATAATATTATGTTATATTTTATAATCTATTTTTCGATCATTATCGTAGGTATACATTATTTATCGGCGACAAGTAACAACTGTACAGATAACATTATTCATATTATCGCGATACGATTATACGAATCATACGATATTATACGGGCTATCGAGATGGATATGCATATTTCAAATTTGGTACAGTGGTACATGATTTTGGTTTAAACCGTTATGTGGCACGACGTCCTGATGGCTTTTAGTCCGACTACTCCGTACGCCGCTTTGATGGAAACGTATTTGGGTAAATAGTGGCAAGTGTATATGCGATTGAACACGAGAAGCATATTATACAATATATGAGATGGGTACACGTCGGTGTGTGTACCCAGAAGAGGTTCCACTCGGACTGCTGACGACGAGATGCATTTGCATCAGTATAAACAATTATAATGCATTTCGTATATCAGAACACACATGGCGCGTTCGATTTCAAGATGAATGCCCTCGCCAAGTCGCGTCGCCGTTAATGGATTGTTTACCTGTGTTTAAGCTTTTAACACACACTCGCGCACGGGACGGACCGAGTAAACATCTGCCACTCTACTGGTGGGGTACGACCGCATACAGAATAATATCTTTTTTTGAAATCCGATTCGCCGTGAAACAAGTTTTTATGACCCAGGGGCATATATTATATATTTTATTATTATTATCTTTTTTTTTTTTTTATCCTCGGCTTAACAATAGCTGGTCATGATGACAAATTTCTTGTGTAAAGACGAATTTTACTTAGGCGAGAATCGAACAAAAAAAAAAAAAAAATTACACTTTAGTAGGTACACAACCTACCTTAAACACATTGTGTGTTCACCAAAATCTCGACGAAATCCTAAGGATTACGTCACTCTGTACATAATTTAATAGTCTTACAAATACGCAAAAGTGACAGTCCTTTATTTTTATTGCTCTAGTGCCAACTGCAAAATTTCAATGTCGAAAACTACAAACAACAGAAAATATTTCAAATTATTGCGGAAATGACGACCAAAGGTTAAAATTAACATGTTATAACGAGTTTTACGACGTGGATTTTAACCCGCTGGTTGACGTTTCTACAAGGGTGTCATATTCTTATCACGGGAGAATAGAGACTAACTAGTTGAGGTGGGAAATCATATTTTGACTTTCGTGTCACGTTTCGAAACAACACCACAATAAATGTTTAATTTCGTGTACACATTTTTAAAATGGTATGAATTATAGACATATTACGTAATAATACAGGGTTTTGCAATGTGATAATGTAATGCTGTTAGTATTCGTATCTTTTTCATTTTAATGTTTAATTATATACTTTTTCTTTTTGGTTTTTTTGCTCAATTCCGTTATAAAATATAATAAATAATGTAATATTTAAAAACGCACAATTGTTAAACCTACAGACAAAAAATAAAACGTAAAACAAAATGTATTTTAATTACAATAAATTTAAAACGGTGAATTATTACATTGTTATTTATTTATTTTTTTTTTTAGTGTATCATAATATAGATATAATTTCTAATAAGCCCTAATTGAGCTAATTTTGATTTACTGTTTAGTGTTTTATATTTTCCACTATTTCAAATTAATAAAAAAAATAGGAAATTATTAGAAACAGAATTTATATCTTATATGTTGTTAAACAATTTAGTTATATTTAGTAATTTTTAACCTAAAAAACTATAGTACGAGTATATAAAATTACAATGAAATTTGCATCTGTCTTTGTATTTGTCATCTGTCAAAAAATTATGTTGATTCTATTAAAATTAAAGAAGTTATTTCAACATAATACTATATATCCTTTGCAAATATAACACCTCTATTATTTGACGTCGTATGAATAATACAATTTCTAATGAGGTAGTTTCTTATCTACTTGGTATATTTTTTTAAGATTTTTATCAGTCATTTCAGTTTTATGACTACTTAGTTAAATCATTTCAGAATGACAACCATAAGTCTGTAAATAAAAACTAACTTGAGGTTTATACATATAAACGTACTTGGTAGTACTTATATTATACTCATAAGTCAGTACTCTTGTAACTAAAATGTATTATTTAACATTTAAAAAAAAAAAAAAAATTATAAAATTATTAACTGTAAAGTAACAAACATAAAAATTGTATGCAAACCACAATATTATGATCTTATTAATGATTAATAATATTTTCAAATTGCACTTAAAAAAAAAAATTAGATTTTAAATTTGGTCGATTGTAAGTACTTACAAAATATTTCTATCCATACCTTATGTTCGATGTGTTAGTGTGTAAATCTTAAATTTTTGGAAAGTGCATTGTTGGGTTTTTTAAAATCGTCTAAAACAAAATTCCATTAAATCAGATTTTAAAACTATTTGAATTTACGTCTGACTATGATTTCATAAAACATAACTATATAGGTGTATGTAGAAATTTGTTTGATTTACGTAGAACAACAAATAACATTATTAATATTTCATATTAGGTATATCGTGTGATTATTCATTGACGAATTCAAAACTTTACGTATTTTCGTTCACGTCACATATTATTCATAAATCATAATTAAAATGCCGTTAATTTTTATACTCTGAAAGCACATTTATCCTGTCACAGGCAATAAATCAATATAGTCTAATACGGTATACCTAATAATATAATATTTCCAAATTGTAACATATTATATAGGTATATATTATTATACGTATAATATATATATGGAATTTCAAGGGTACTCTTATAGAATGATGTAGCCATAGAGTGCTCTGGGTGTTAAAACATCCTCTCTCAACCATATTTATACAAAAAATATATAATGTTGATATGATTCAGTTCTCTGATACAAATGTTATAATATTATGGTTCTATATATTATTAATATGAAGACACAATAAAGATGAATGGTGTAGTCTTCCGCGTGTTATATTTAAATACGAAATTTAAATTTAAAGAAAATACTGGCTACCCGTATGCGAGTACACGCTGCAGTTCGTAAGTACATATTTTAATAAAATTTCACTTTGTAATTTGTGGTCTATGGAGAAAAATGCTTTTTAAACTCATAAAAAATTTGATCACAGGAGGGTGACGACAAGAGTACGAGCCTATTTTCATCATCATTATACTCGCAAGAAGTACCTATGTCATACCTATACATATTTGATATTATGCATTTACGATTTTCCAAGTTTTCTATAAATTTAAAATTTCAAACCCATTTATTCCAAATAGTGAAACACAATACGTAATTTTGGTAAACCAGAAACTTATGTAACTATTTAATTTTCACCAAACGAGGTCAATTGATATAGCATAGCGCATAATGTATGGTAAAGTAAGCATTTTCAGAATCGGATATACATTATTTATGTTATACATTTATTATATTACATAATCATTTAATATTGTAGACTGTATAGAGACTAATTAAAATGTAACGTTCTGCAATAATATTGTCGAGTTTGAGTTGTATGCCAATGTTATTTACACCGGTTGTGTTATAAACGATTTTATATATTATAAACGTATATTATAATATATTATTGATTATTATTGACTATGTATTGTACTCGTAGTATGTTGGCAATGCCGTTGTGATTCGCGATTGTACAAACAAATACTTACTCGTCAAATGTCATTGATATATTTACGTTTAATTTCCGAATAGCTCATAATCTTGTCCTTCTTCGATCGGCCAGCGGAGTCTTTAATCAGTAAATCACGCCGCATAATGTTTTGATGGCGTACATACGATGTATAGTATCGTATTATTTTTTTATGGCTCGTACGTGCCAAATGTTGTATTATTATTTATTATATATATATAATTTAAGTACCACACGCGACGAGCATGTTTATTATAATAATAATAATAATAGTTACGTTTACATATCGAATGTCTTATGTCTGTCGGTATATATTATATACCTACATCATTATAGCGTATTACCGTTACCTATAATAATCGAAATATAATTACAACATTTACAATTAATAGATTTTTTACAATCACAATAAGAGTATGCAGATTAATAACTTAACCATTAAAAGCATTTTCTAAATCATTTTTATTTCATTTTATTAAATCCTAAATGATTTACATTTTTAATATTCGCTTAGAATCGTAGTGTATAATATAATTATGTGCACCTCTGATGGAATAAAATATATTACCTATATTATGAAAAGGTAAAGTTATAGGTACCTACATGCGATGTAAGTAACGTGTATTCATATAGAGTCGATACTTTACAGTTGTACTGTTATGGAATCACACTAGTCTTGTTAGGATTTCTAAAACTAAACTTTAATTGCTGTGTTACCTAATACCATGCCACTATGATGTAGAACGATTTTAAACAATGTATTGGTATTATACAATAATTTTACTACACAGACTATTGTTTATAAGCAGAAAACGATAATTATATCAGTGGACTAATTACAATTACATATTAATATTACAATTGTAACGAAAACCTAATCCATTAAATTATTTACATTACTATGCTATGTACCTACTTATAACGTTATATAAGACAAATTTAATTAATATAAAATAACATTAGAAACGTATAGAAAAATCATTTATAAAAACGTATTAAAAGTTAAAATAATATTACTCATTTACCTATTTCGTTAATATTAGAAATTTAAAAACTATAAAAAACAATATCTAAAAGTATATTTTTAATACAAAATATTTGTTTTTGAAAACGATTGACCAAGAACATATCTTGTTTATCCGTTTTTTGCATGATATACTTGAATTGTCTACCATGGCAACATATTATAGTTTATAGATATTATACGCAGGTACTCGTATAATTAATCATATTGTTAATTAAAGTAAAATTAATATGCACAAAGCGTGTTTCGGAAATACCACACTAGATTCAACGTAAACCCAATTTAAACTAGTTTGCCATTTCTGAAATATAATACGATGTTTCGACGTACCTATTTCATTATCAAAATAAAGGCCGTATAATGTACATACACGGCTATACGAGACAGGCATATTATGTACGAACTGTGGTTATCGAGGTAAATTATGTTACACATCGTCACTGCGCTCTTTTGTAATATTCAAAAGTAACAAGAATGGATCAAAAGTGATTTAGGAACAAGTAGTGACGACACCTGTTCACCAATAAAAATATTGTTTTTACTCCTTGTCATAATGATGATGACGTTTTATAAACTAGAATAATCAATAAACAAAGGGTTTAAGTTAGAAATTACTTCAAATTAAAGTATTAAATTTAATATTTCGCTATCTGCGGAAAGCTTAGCTCAATATTATTATACATATTTCAATACTTCAATACTAGATGACCTCTTTACTCAGGTTTACAAAACAAAATATTTTATTAATATTACTCCATGTTATTCACTTTTAAACGTTACTAATAGACAACAGGTAGGTGTGGTTTATTTCAGTTTTTATAAAATGTATTATTCGAGCTATTAACTTTAGAAGACACGTTACCGCAACTTACATACCTCCATATTGTCGACAGGAAGACACTTATCAGATATCTGTTTAGTGTATAATGGATACACCTATTATAACACTATAATATTGTAGTATGATTTATAATTTATAACGTAAAACTACTAACACCAAGAAGATGGTTGTAACTTCGGTTGCCCATCATTTCATCAAGCTCATATCCGAGTGTTTGGCATTGTATGCCTTCTGCAGTTGTAATATTATATATATACAAGTGTAGACTAATAAAAGAAATATATATATATATATATATTCAACCTAGTACCTATTATCTGAATAGTTAAAAAGAAGGATTCAAGTATAGATAAGTAATTGAGGTATTTGTTTACTTTGAAAAGTATTTAAAATACTTATTTTAATAAGTATTGAGTAGAAAAAAAAGTATTCGAATATATTCGAATATAAGTATTATATAAATACTTATTTAAAAAACCAAGTTCATAGTTACTTAAAATAACTAAAATAATTTTATTTTTACCTTTAAACAAGATTTAGTTTATTAGCATTCAATTTGTTTTTATTTTTATACTTTTAAATTTACCATTAATTTAAGCACGCTACTATATAATAGTAGGTATATAAAATTATATTAAATAGTCTGGTAGTCTGTGTCTTTAAAAACGAAATTTTCAACTATGAATATCTAGATTCTAGGTATATAAATAATAATAAAACGTCTAGTAAATTCATAGTATTTTATATTGATAATTAATGAATTATTTGATATAAATACGAGTATAGATTCATATATTTTTTTTGTTGTGTGATAAAATGAAATTGTATAAATTAAACAAATAACAGTATTTAAGAATTTTTTTTGGCTAAAAATGCGAATGTTAAATACTTTGAAAAATCATTTCAAAAACGCCTAATTTGAATACTAAAAAAGTATTTGATTATTTATACATTTATTTTTTAAGACTGTCCGAAATTATTCGTAATTATAATAATTTAAATGCATTAAACTATATTATAATAAACCTTTAAATAATTAACCTTGTAAAAATATTTAAATAAAAAAATACAAATGAAAACGATATAATATTATATCTTATGAGCCATGAGCATAACTATGTTATTGATGTCATATTTTTTAATTAAAACTACAATTCAACTTTAGGTAGAGTAAAAATATATTTACGTATTTAAACCCCGAGGTTAACAAAAGTGTGTACTGTAGTTTAGTTTTCATTAATTTAAATTTTTATAAGTAAATATTACAATACAAAAATTATAAAAACAATTAAATAATTAATTAAAATATGATAAAGCACATTTATTTATAAGAGAATAAGGGATTTCATGACCATATAAAATCATAATAAGGTACCTACGCGGCTACACAATAGTCTAAATATTATAGTTGAATATATTATTTTAGTATTCTGAAGTCTCAGAAATTAAAAAAAAATACTCATAGCATTTTTTTTTTTATCTATAAAGGATTTAACGCCAAAATTATTGACTTAGTCGTAATTTTACTTACCTCATAAATATCAACTAAATACCATCCCTTGAAAAGTATGTATTTATATCTGTGTGTGTGTAGTGTGTACTCGTATAATACAACTGTGTAAAAACAGGATGTACAAGAGGGTTCTTGTTACACTAACCACTTATTTGAATTCCGATAAGGCTAACTAAGTATGTGGTTAAACTCTGTGTGTATAATTTATATGATATAAGTAATATAAGCTGTAAAACGAACAGTAAATACTGTGAGAGTAGATAGTAGATACTAACTGGATAAAAAAAAGGAACTATAAGTGATAACACTACCTATATGTGTTTTTTTTATTTAACTTCTCGACTTCAATGCTTATATTATATTATTATAATATAGGTACTTCGAGATTAATTTTTAGTTTTTTTTCGTTTCATAAACCACATATAGGTACTTTACAATGATTACAATACAGTTTTCATAAAAAAATTAAAAGCAACTAGATACGTTATTAGTTATTAAACAATATACATGGTACCTAATATAATATAAAATATTATTATTTGAATAGAAAAAAGTAGCTTTGACGGTAATAATGTAATTGTTAGGTCATTGATAATAATTTTATTGTGTTTCGTACCTATTAGTTATAAAAATCAAAAACAATGACATGAAAAATAATTGCTTTTTCCGATAAACATCAATTCAAAATATTTACTTGTTATAACTAAATATAAACAGCAACACAGGATGTTAGTTTATGGCCTAAATTGTATTGAAACAATTTTGTTTTTTTGTTTTTTGTTCTAATTAATCTGATTTATATGTTTGTTAATTGTTATTAAACGTTATTTTCAAAACGAGGTAAAACAAAACAAATACTATATTGTGACTGCTGAAATAAATTATAAATTATAGTTAGATTAATTTATTAGTTTTCTATTATTTTTAATAACACAAGTAGAGTTTTTTGGACTCGATGATACTAATTACTGAATAACTTGTAGGTATGATGTTTTTTAAACTTATCTTTCAAATTAAAACAACTATAAAAAAGTGGGTAAGTGGGTACCGCTCTGCTGTATATTAGGTGCCGTATGGATAATTATTATATATTATAGGAGTGTTAAATTTGAATCCAATGATAGGTATCATTTTATACGAAAATGATTTGTCAGCCTAGGATATAATTTCCAGTGGTTGGTGAAAAAGGTGGTTTTTGTTTTAATGGACTGAATATATCAGAATTTTTATAATTATTATAAGCTAAACTTATGGAAAATCTCGTATTGAATTTTCAACTCTTAGCTACTTAAACAAAAATTTTTATGAATTGTACCTACAAAATAATTTGTAAATATTCATGGTTTTGACGAACTTTTGTCGATATTTGAAATGCTAATAAAAAAAAAATTGTGCCTATGTATTCTTAAAAAATTTTAATCACTATAAGAATAACTTATGAGGAACTTTGTATTAAATTTTCAAGTATTTTGATTGGGTCAAAAAAATTTTATTGAGACTTAAAAAAACAATTTTCAGAAAAATTGAACATTTCAGTTGTCTATAAATAACGTAACTCGTAACGCTCCTTCCTAAAAATTTAAAATTCAAACGAATTTAAAATTTTTCCTATAATGATACTTCGAGTTTTCTCTATAGCTACTTGAAGGAAAACTTATGGAAAACTTAGTGTTGTATTTTTAATACTTAGTTATAAATAGAAAAATTTTTATGATTTTTCAACTTCAAAATTACTTGCAAATTTTCGCGTTTTCGATAGATTTCGTAAAAATGTGAACTATAAATTCTTATAAAAAAAATTGTGACTAACGATTTTTAATTTTTTTTAGCTACAATAAGAACAACTTATAAGAAACCTTGTATTAAATTTTCAAATGTTTTTGGTCACCAAAAATTTTTTTATCGACACTTCAAAAAAAAATTCTCATAAAAATCGAAAATTTCTATGGTCTATAAATAACTCAACAATTTCAAAAATTTTTGAAAATTGAACTGTATATAGATAAACACTAACATAACAATTTGGTGAAAATTTCATGTATTTACAGTGATTAGTTTTTGAATTACAACCATATAAAAAAATCGATTTGGTCAAAAACTGGTTTTGCGTAAAAATTCCCGTTTTTCCTTAATTTTGTTTTGGGTTTTCCCGGCGCTTTTGAAAGATATTGGGAATTTCAAAAAATGACCTCCCAATGCACCAACTAGATTCATTTTGGTATCGGAAACCACCCCTAAAGTTTGAAATTGAAGCATTATTTTGACACGTTCTCGTGTACACAGACACAAAAAAAAAAAACACACAACATTGCAAAATCGATACATTCATCACTCCGCTCAGAGTTTAAATACATATTCAATATTGTTGTATTAATGTCATATGAATAAAGTTTATAAATATACATTATTATTATAATAATATTATGATTGACGATGTAACGTATTTTCTTAAAATATGATCATGACGATATATTGCAGATAATTCTTACTTTTTAAAATGTATACTTATGAATTTATTAATATTGTTTAAGATTTATTTATTATGATTTATCATTTATTATTCTAACATAAAACATATCACATATATTATAAAAAGAAGATATTATCAAATCTTACATGCAACAGCAGACACAGCTACCATGAATAGTAATTACGGTTATAAAATAAACGTAACTTGTAAGTATCTACCTGTCCATATCCTATCGGTGCGTATTATTGTACGTCGTACTATTATAAGTACCTTTATAATATGTAAAATGTATGTATATATATTATATATGATATACATTTCTGAATGTTAAGTGTATAAAATTAAAAATGTGCATACTAAAATTATGTACAATAATATCATATTGAACAGAACAACTACCTAATAGGATTTTAAATTATTGATAACTTTTTGTTACAAACACGTTGTACAATGTTGATGAATAGTTAGTTTAAAACATGTTGAGATGATATTTAATTTACAATAACAATTAGTATAATTAATGGGCACCAAGCACAAAAAATAAGTATTTTTTTTATTTGAAAGAGCAATCAATTATTAGATAAATGATAAAGGTTGAACGTTTCTCTTCACATTTATGATGAGGAATTGAAAAAAGACAGGTGACGTCATTGGACCCTATTCATCGTAATTGCCCATCTTATACACGTAAAATTTCCTGGTTTCACATAACGATTTACCTACCTAAAAATTTTATTATTGTAATTTATCTTACACGTAAATGTGATTTTAAACGTTTCAGACGATAAAACTATAAAAGTATTAGAATTTCAATATAATGTTTAGTTTTTTAAATATTTTAAGTCTTAAAATAGTTTTTACTGTGCATCGTGAATTACTATAAATTGTCATGAAGCGCCGTTCAACAAAAAATATCTCTAAATCACACATTTTTACGTAAGACAAATTTCAAACATAAAATATTTAGATTAGTAATTCGACGTGTGAAGTGAGGAACGTTTACACGCATAAAATAGACAATTAAGACGAGCTAGGACCAATGACGTCAAGCGGGCATTCTAAATTTCTTAATATCTATGAAAGTAATAATTTTGTTTACATTAGATTTTCACTAAATTTTAATTTCATTTAGCTATACCTACAATCATTTAATATTTTAAAAAAATTGCAGAATTTTTTTTTTGTGTTGTGTGCTCCTATAAGTGTTATATGCAACTACATATTTATACTGTAGCTTATAGACTCTATAATATAGAGGATACCACATTTTCAAAATGTACTTAAGCATCGTCATTGACTCTTCTCCAAATATCAGATGGAAATATTGCTATTTGCTAGCACATTAGAATTTGAGAATTTCAATAAAATTATTTTTTTCTTGAAAAATCATAATATTAATATATTATTGGAAAACTAATGAATAGGACGATGCTTTATAAATATTTCAGTTTATAATAATAATATGTAAATATATATTATAATTTTTAAAATATACTATTTTTCAGCGCTTATAAATGTCTAATGTGGATTCAGGGCCTATAATATAATATAAATCTATAATCAATCAGTTCTGTAATTGAAAGTCTTTCAATTTTTGCCACATTTTCGTAATTTATAACTGACGACATATTTCCAAGATCAAAAATTCTTTACATTGCAATATTAATATTGCTAATTTTATTTACACAGGATAGATAAATCGATTTTATAATAATTATGAAGTTATCATTATTAAATTAATATAAAAATGATCAATAACCTACACACATTTATTTATCGTCACGCTAATTGTTGATTTTGATAAATCACAGTCATTTTTAACATTATAATGAATGAGGCACTAAATGTTGTTACTTTTCAATGTCACTTAAGAGTTAAGAGTATAAGACAGTAGGCTTGTTTGTTGTCAGAAAATGTATCAATATAACTGAAAAATCATTGATCGCAAATATTATACGCGTTTTAATCACAATAACATTGCCACTCGTTAGATTCATGAGATTCGTTGAACCGTGTCATAAATATACGATTAGAACTATGAATTGTGTAAATAAACGCACACAGTTCAAAAACCCTAAATGTACTGCGGAGTCACAAAAAAAGAAGAAAAAAAAAACCAAATAATATTGTATTTATGATAATTATCAACAGCCAGCATCCCACATTACCAGAACGATATCAATAACATTTAGACCATAACCAATTATTAATAATAAATAAAATATTAATATTTTGATGAACATCGTTATGCTATAAAAGTGTATCAAATCGTGTGGCTTGTTCAATACGTTTATTTTATTTTGAACAAGGTCATTATTGAAACACTTTTATAGGGTATATATCCGGTTGAAAAGTTTGGTCTGATCTGTGTGGTAGGTGGGTACTAATATTTAAGTAGAATGTGTAGCATACACTGTCCCGAAGTAAGCAGAATCGTGTTCTGAACACTGTTTATTTAAACTTTTAAGTTAAATGTGTTTTATCTACACAGTCTATAAACAATCTTTACAATTAGTGTAAGTGATGTATTATGTGTGTTGGATATTGATTATAGGTGGGCGTGATGTGTTCCATTGAAATAACAATGTGTAATTAAGAAATTGTTTTAAGATGATGGCACAAAGCAGTGTCTCAAACAAACGGAATCGTGTATTATACTGTTTCAATTAAAACTAATTTATCTGTGTCATTTACAATTTACTAAAATACAATGTACACAATTGTAGATCCAAATCGAAAATACGCATTACAAGACACGAATTTCGGTGGTAGCCAATCGCCATACATTTTGTATCATCTGCAACGGTATAGTATAAACACTTATTATCTACAGGTTACAAAATTAAGATATTATCATTTCACGTGTTCATCGTTCACGTCAAACAAGATAACATAAACATTATAAACTAAATATATGACGTTGGATCGACCGTCGTAGGTGCAAAATCGACAGTATAGTGATATTATCAATAACCTAATAATAGTTTATTTCTAAAACCATATTATTCAGTATACGAAATTCAAACTAGGTTTGTTGAAAAATTATATTACATGACGACTGTATTCGAGGATCAATAAATTAGATCGAGTTAGACTGCTGCAGTTAGTTGTGCTCGTAGCGAACAACGTATATTCGTCGATAGGAATAACCCTTCACATATCATTATAAAGTGTATACACGTACGCGCAGTACACAGGAAATCGAAAATAAAAATCTGTCTTCGCCTCAATGGGGGGGAGTGCTCTCCGCGGCGGAGCATATCCCCTATATACGCTATATAATAGTAATGCTTCGCTCCGGTGTATATGTTTAGGACGTTTTAGGTTATTTTTTTTTTTTCATATTTGCGCCGACGACGTGCTCCCCCGTCTGCCACGGCATTATCTCGACACTCGACCACATAAATACTGGGCACACCCAAAGCGTGCCTTTTAACGCACACGAATATCCATACGAGCGCGTGCGTTGTGGTGTGTACATATTGTGTGCATTGACAGCAGCTGCCGATAGCAAGAAGCACCCATATAACCCACATTATGTATACATACAACGACGACGTGCGATCGGTCGTCGGTGTTCGTCTCGAAACCGGTTGGGCGAGCAGAATCCTGGCGAAACGAAAACGGACAGGATAATAATAATAATAATTGAAAAAAAAAGGTAAGTACTCGGCTGTATGCACACATTGTGTGTGTAAAAGGTGAACCAGACCGTTGTAGGTACCGATTTTTACCGATTGATTTCACGAATGACGAGTGACGACCCCATCTGTCCCGGTCTGAAGGCGAAACACAAGATCGATCGAAAGACCCATTACTCTATTCAACTATACTGCAGCCGCCTTTTTTCGTTCGCGAACACATAATATATTAATACGACGACTAATATTTCCACTACAACACTGTATAGCACAACAATATATAGACAAGTATCTTCCTCCTCCTCTACCACATCGGCCAACCGACCCAAACGACGGCACCACCACACACGTCGAAGTACCGTATACATACGTATATTATATTTATTTGGCGAAATCTGTTCATTCGAACGCGAAATCCCAAACCACTGCGGCGGACAGACCCGATCGAGTGTTTTGAATCGATCGCTGTAGTGCGATAATAATGTACATGGTATATGTTGTATTACTATGTTGGCTACGACAAGGGTAATGGACATTCGCATATTATAGATTGTATTACCACGTCTTGTTTTAATGGACAGTAGAATAAAAATTGAAAAATAGAAAACGCCAAAAAAACGTAGTTTACTTAACTGTAAAATATAAAATAATCTTATACGACTATAGAATGTTTCTTTCGATTTCAACAGTCTACAATAATTCCTCGACTCGTCAGTTATGTATAATACAATAGTTTTATATTATATTTATTGATCCTAAAAGTTATATTTTCTGTGTGGGTGCTAACCGCTGTGTCTTCCCATCCATCAGAGTATCATGCGTCAACGTCATATTCTGCAGTTAAATTACGAGTATAGGGGGAAATCGTTAGAATGCGATCGAGAACTTTTCTGTTATTGGTACGTGCACCGCGGGCTGACTGATTGTGTCGATAGATTGAAAACTCTTTGTTGAATTGTTAGTGTAGCTTTTAGAGGCAAAACATAATAATAAATGTCAATCGGAAAAGACGTGGTTATAATACATTATATATCGGGCCGAACGTGCAGTGTTGAAAAAAAAAAACGATTTTCCCGTTGATTTAATTATGATAAACGCAAATTGTTGTCAGATAGATTACTAATGATGGAGAAAACCTATTTTTATATCCTGCTGTGTCTGAAAACATACAATACTAACATAATAAATTATATTATCGTATGTAATTATGAAAAATTACACCCACGTAATTTCAAATGGGATGGGGGCAATGTTGATCCCTCGGAAAGTTTTTTTTACAAATCATATTTCACATATTATTTTAATCTCTACATAATATTTAATTGAGTAAATAATAAATTTTTTGTCGTATAAGAAAATATTTGCTAGTACATTGTAATGGTCCATGAGGTTGTTAACTGCATGTCACGGACTATAATACAAGATTGGTCAGTGAAGTGCAGGGTATGGGTAGATTGTACCGACGATTTTACAACACATCCTCAACACAATGGACAGTGGGACGCTTTGTGCGCGATCTAATAACTATCGGCGTTGTGCATTGTTTCTATTGATAAAAATGTCGAGTCCAGCCCTGTAATATTCTGTGATGATATTGTAATTAACAAATTGTCAATCACGAAAACAAAAAATATAGACTTTGTTTTGTAAAGTTGTGTTTTGTATTGTCATCCGATGGGTATGAAATTCAAATATAATCAAATTAACTATGTGTACCAAGTGACCATTATAATATGTATGCGTATATTGTTAATCAATATAATAATATATTATACGATAAAATTTAAAATAAAATCGTTGATAATAACTTACGAAATGCTCTAGGTAATATTGTCAGCTTTAATTTGTATTAACATTAAATTAAAAGTAATAATAAAAATTTGGTTCTACTAAACTTATGTTAACCACCACGTTTCGTCCGTTAATTCTTCACCATATTCGTGTGTGGGGATCTCCATTCCTTTTTTGTTCCGTGTCGGTCGATACAACACCGAAAATCGGTCGTTGAACAAAGTGGACGTTTAACTTTTCTTTTTCCGTCAAGTCGAGTGTGCGTCGTTTCGCATCTTTCGTCTCGTGTGTGTTCGACGTCCGTTTTTCCAGTTTTTGTACACACTATTGCCGTAAAATCTTCACTGTGGAAATCCCATAGACCTTATACTAGTATAAGTCCATCACGCCATCGTCGGGTTTCGATTGGTTCAGAATGGCAGCACTGTCGCCCATATGATTGGACTTTCAAAGCTGCGCCGGGTGACGTTATTATTTTATAACTTCATCATTTACAATTAATAAACACTCATTTAATTTAATTACAATCAATTTTGTATATATTTAAATAATATAATAATAATTATTGATTATTTATTATTGATAATTATTTAATTAATTGAAGATCTGTTGAGACTACGGAATTAAGATGAGGATGAAGCTACGGCCACCGGAGACACGACACATACCGGCTAGCACTGCAATCCCTATATTATTCTCCTTTAGCTCCCGATTTCCTGCAGGCGGCCTCATCTATCATATCCGATGGCAGCCGAAGTCGCGCACCACCGAACCCCGTGAAACGTGTAGAGGTCCCTCGCGTCTGACGCCTCCGACGTCCTTGTTCCTAGCTCTCAAAACAATATCTCACTCACCCCGTGCCCTAAGTCTCCACTGTCGTAGGGAGCCATGTTACGAAATTCTTTACTAGCATTTAAAATATCATTGTGTATTGTATACAATATGTCATAAAAATAATAATGTAAAACTTCAAATCCCCACGAATTATATTTTATGAATTACAACAAAATAATTATAATTGCTGTTAGGTATTTGTTTACATATTTAATTTGGTCGATGTTTGAACAAAATAAAGAATATTGGTTATAAACCTATTATACATACTATAATATTACTGTTATGTAGGCAGAGCCTGATTAAAGAGTTGGTCGCCAGTAAGCTAGGGTTTCTTTAGAGCCCTGCATGTACGAATTGACTTAATTTAATTTATTTTGAAATTCAATTGTATATAAGTTTAATTAGTTATTAGACACGTATATATAACAGCTATATTTAGTTTAATAACAGAAGATGAGCAATAGCTTTAAATTATTCAAGTGGTCTATCGAAGAGCGCGTTAAAACAAAACGTAAGTGTGAGTTTTAATTTATTGTTAAGAACGAATATACAGAATTACAGTTTGTATTGAAATTTGTTTAAAATATTTAGTTTAGAGTTAATAGTTTTAGGTTCGATAGCTTGCAACTGAATATCTACGATGGACGGTGAGCCAAAAACAAGTAATCGTTTGAAAATCCTTGTTAGAACTATTATTATATAGTTTAAATGTACATTTATGGTAAATAATTGTTTTTGTTTCTTCTTGTCCGGCGAGTGCTAGGATGATTAATTATACTTAAATGTTTACAATATACCAAGGTACCTCCTAAATCAAAACAATTTATGTAGGTACATTGTTTATTTATTTATATATCTTCATTTCTTTGTCTGTGGCACTTAAAGACGGTTGCGTTTTCCGGAAAGGATTATAAGACGTCGTCGGACATTTTGATTAGTCATCAATGGGGTGTCTAGAGAGTTTTCCTACATATCGGGGTCAGATTAAGGGTCCAAGAGCGATTCACATCTATACAAACGTCTTCCAGTTGGCGCCAGATAATATTATATTACGTGCTCAATAATAACGTGCATCTATCGGCTAAATAAGCTCTGTTAACATTTAATAAAATAACGAGACATTATATAGATTCATGTCAACAATGGTTATTTAAACTCGAGTTCAACCAAATGTACTGAATCAACAATCAAAATTGAGGTGCACACATATTTATAAATCCACTTTGACATTAAGCCTAAAGTTAATGGTCGAGTTATTTTTAATGACGTTTTCATGTAATAGAACATTCAAGTTTCTTTTCTTTTTTTCTTTCTTTCTTTCTTACTTATTTACTTACTTACTTACTCTTATTTTGTTTCGTAGTTATTTATAATTTATTGTTGTTTGTTCTTTAAAAATAATCCGTATAAAACTATAACACAATATTGTTGGAATAATACGAAAGCCACCAAAGAATACAAATTCTTTGTTATATTTAATATTATTAATCAATTATAATATCATTTATTCTATTCACCCGGCGGCATAACCTATACGCTACACACGCAGCAGCTGGCGTATTGTATAATAAATAATACGTTTTTCAATTATTATTATTAATGTTGATTTGGCTTTTCGTCTAAAATGTTCGGTTCAAGCCAACAGTCTTTTGTTGTTTTAAATAATAATAATAATATATTAAGCAAACAAAATATGTTTTTTTTGTATATTTTAAGCAGCGGTCGGTTTTTTAATTTTTCAAATTAAAACTTATATTCTAAACACTTTTAAAGGTTTCGCACCAAGTTTATTACGTTACTTTTGTTTCATGTCACAAAAATGAGAACAGTGGGTTATGGAGAGTACAAAAAGTAACATGACGTATCAAGGGAATACTAGTATACCGGTGCCATCACAATGAAAGCATTAAGAAAATACAAAACCTTAATTGGTAAGACGATCAACTATTTTATACAAAATGATTAGGTAAACGAGTCTTATAGCTTACATTTTATAAAGTCGTAAACTATATTTGCTTATTAAATATAATTTCAATAACGACATTAACTGAATTACGTAATAATGTAAGTTTAAAGACGTATTTTTTCACGTTAAACGCAGACCGAAAATATAATATAATTTATATTTAATATTTATATACATACAATAATATATTATTGTATGTATATATGAACACTCATAATAATTTCATCCGTGAAAAAAACTCCTGAAAGTTTGGAGTGAAAATTATTCTAGAACTTCATAAAAAAATGAATAAGTTTTTTCGTTTTCTCGTGAATAATGACCGCTCTATTATTGTATTTGTCTTTTTTTTTTTTGTTATCATAATCATAATTTACAATGATCTTCCCTGGGATATTGTTGCATTGCTCTTGTTCCGAATAATTTCATGGCATTAAAAATGATAAAAAATAAAATACTTTTCTAAAACACTTTACCATCGGTTTGGTTATTTTTTTATTTCTAATTCTACACATGATAGGTTTGCAATAATATCGTGTGTACAATAATGTTATAGCTATTGGATATTCGGACGTACATACAAATTACGTTTTAAATTTATTTTTTGTTTTATGCACTGTGCCACCGTGTTTGTGTTGTGTGTGTGTGCTGAATAATTGATTTCAGAAATAAATTACACCAATTACGTGCGATTATAATCGTATATTCGTATAGAAATGCGTGACAATAGACGTGTACCGGTATTATATATTATTATGGTTTGTATTATATTTTTGTTATAATTTTACAATTCTCGCACAATACACGCGCAAATAGTAAAACAAAGCGCCATTTACTTCTGTAAACAATATTATATTTGTTTATCGGATTACTTCAATTCCGTTTGTTTGTTTTTTTTTTCGCACACCCTAATAACATTATTTTATCCCTATAAATAATTATTTATACATATTATAATGTCGAAATTCGGGGTTTTTTTTTTTTCGTTCCGTTTTTCGTCCCATAAAAATGTTAATGCTGGTGAAAAATAAAAATAATAGTAATAATAATAAAAGATTTCCCTTCGGACTCGTACTATACGATGGGAATTTCGCAAGTCGCGTGCGCTCGATACGGAAAAAATAACGTTTGCTATACGTATATTCAATCACCCTCGCTCCAACCCGCCTCGTACACTAACACTTACTAATTTTCTTGGAGTTTCTTTTCGATGCCGTCGAAATTTCGTACACATACATTTATATATATATATACGTATATAGTATAATACGCCAGTGTATTATAATAATAATTTTATAATACTTCTCAAAATTCTTATATAGACTCTCTCGTACACAAGAATGCACACACATGTGTACACTGCTGCACAACACCGTGTATATTACATCCCGTGTAAAATTTCACCGAAGCGTGTATGTTTCCTCTCGATAAAAAACATTAACAAACACCGGTGGCTATATAGTTATACATATATATACACAATGTATATCATTTATATATCTAAGGAGTTTCGAAAACCTAATCTTTACTTTCCACCGTTTTTTTTACTTATACTCTTTTTTTGTCGCATGCTTTTTATTTATTTTATTATTTTTCCCTCGTTTTTTTTTTTTTTATCTCGAGTCCCATAAAAAGCGTTCTTCGCCGTGGATATATAATATGGACCGTGCTGCGCGTTATTTAACGAGCAAACAAACTATACACCTGCGAGCAATCGTTGTCCATTGGAAACTGGTTGCACCGCGATACAGACTGCAGCATGATTATTATTATAAGACGTAGTAGGTATGTAATATACATTATACGAGTATACGATCCGCAATTGCAGACGACGTTCCGCGCAGGATATTCAAGTGGACTTAGTTATTTTTTTCAAGATAGTGTGTATACTGCGAGCGCGGTTTCCTCGGTGTTCGCTTGATTATATATATATTTTTTTTTTCATTTTCTTTTGAAATATTTTTCTTCTCGAATATCTAAGTCAAATAAAAAGCGTGAATAAAACTTTCAAAAACCTTTTTTTTATAACCACAACGAAAAACTTTGACGTCTCTTGAACAAACTTAAAAATAATCATGATCTTTATTCTATATTGCCACCATTAACTTTTAACGACTTTATACATAGTTTATTATTCTCTCTCATTATTAATATTAAATTGATTAAATTTGCTTACCGAGTACATAATAATATGTAGGTACCAGTTAGGTATTACGTATCATATAAGTATAAAGAATGTTATTAAAACTGCAAATGTAATTGACTATAATATTGTCAACGGTATAAGCAAATGTTGTAATAAATGTATGAATTCAATATAAAATAATTAAATAAATTATAATTGATAAAGCTTTGTAAAAATCAAAAATATTGTTAACATATTAAAGGTATTACCTACGGTGTATTAAACATGCAGTTATTGTATATAATATGTTATAATGTTATATATAGTAACTAGAAGTTTGGGCAGTTAGGTACTAAATAACAAATATCAATTATTAATTTGTTTTTGGTATATCATATAAGTTTATGTTATAATAATATTTCAAACTTTACTGTTCAATTTTGAAAGTGAAATTAATACAACTTCAACTTTATTTTATGTATTTGAATTTCACTTTTAAAACTTATAAAATACCATTGAAATACATACAACAAAATCGAAATTATATTAATTTTACTTTCAAAATTTGAAAGTTAAGTTTTTATTTTAATATATTATATAATAAATATTTGAAAAAAAAAATTAATAAACGAGTATACTTGCATAATTTATCAATAAAACAGTTGTATAAATTAGGCTTAAAAACAAAAAAATGAATTCATATTATAGCATGCAATTGTACTGATTCCATGAAAAATTTAGGAACTTAAATCAGTAGGATTTATCAAAACAAAATATTATCATTGATTTAAATCTGATAATAATTGTAGTATTTTAGATGGAATTAACAGAAATGCGTTAGGTATATTTTATATCGATTGAAAAACTATATGACGTGTAGTGTATATTTACATCTTGTAATATCATATCCTTGTAAAGAGCTTTCATCTTATATGCAGCACCTAACCCATATTGATAGGAATTCGTTGATAGATGTGGTCATCGTTTGATTTCTCGATTAAATAATAATATTATTATTATGTTCATGTGCGCCATAATAACCGAATATTTCAAATTTTCTATCTAACTATATAATAACATTTACAATAACTAATGTACGAGTATAACCATATAAGCCATGTAGGCAGTACGCATAATTGAATATGTGTAAGTATTCTATATTATATAGGTACCTACTTTTTGGCGATAGTATAAAACGTTATATAAATAATAATAGAATAGAATAATATGCCTAGTATATACCTTGAAATAGAAATAATAATAATGTACCTACCTATTGTGATATTATTATATTATTATGCAGATAACTCTGATATAGGGACGTGCATAATAATAATGTATTGACAACCTCAGAACCGATAATTTGTTTTCACAATGTTATATGTCAATCCGATACGGGAACTTTTTAGTGTTATCCGACAACACAATTTGGTAATAATAAGAAAATAGTTTTAAATTATACTGAGTATTGACACGTGAATGATTTTGTCTATTATTGAAGAGAATATTATAAATAACGATAACACGTCGTACGATGTGATATAATTTAAATAATCGCGTTTAACGGTATAGTAAATTGAATGTACGCCGCGTAATAGGTACTGACTTTATTGATAGGTATTTGAATATTTGAATAGTTACGGTTGATACGGCTAATACGATAATTTTACGGCAAAAAGCTATGTACAAAATAATATACATACAATATAAAGGCTTAGTTTCGCTCAAATTCTTATATACAATCTAAATTAACATAATATATAGTAAAATATCTATAGAGAATAAAGCTATGATAATCGACTTAAGTTAAAGCAGTTGACTGAATATTAGGAATGCAATATTATATATTTAGGGTTTTGATAACTAAGGTGATACTAAAATAAAATGTTTTCAAGATGTACGATATTAATTATTTTTAATTACAAAGCATATTTCTATAATTGTTTATGACGGTTTTACAACAAAATAAGATGAGGTACAAATATACAAATAATTTGTTATCTAAGTATTAAAACAAACGATTTGTACTTAATGTACACAATTAGAATACAATACATATTCACTCTATTGCAAAAACTCTAAGATACTGTAAAGGTTACATAACATATTAACCTTAAATATATTTAATATATTAAATATACCTGTTAAATATATGTATTTACACATGTAAATACATATATTTAAATTTAAAATGTATCTATTAGAATTACAGGGACAAACATTTTTACAAATTTATGTATCAATCATGTCACATTTAAGAAAATGATATTTTTGAAATAAACTAGTTAAGTATTTTTTGTTATTCGATATTGTTGATTTAAAGTGTAAAGCAAATTTAAGTATATTAAAAAAGAAAGTTCTAGCCCGAAGGTTCATACTGTCAAAAACCTTAACCATCTACCAACAAAGAATGATTATGTTTATTACAAGACACTAGAATCTATATGGAAATCATCACCATCATATATGATTTGATCATATAGTGCTCGCCATCACCAAGTACCAAAAAATATATTAATATAATAATAATACACTAATATTTAATCAAAACATTTCAAATATATTGAAAACTTTTTTTATATTCATTTTTAAATATATCTATTTACTATCGTTTTGAATATACTATAATAATTATGTAACTCATGTTATAATAAATAAATATTAATCAGTCACACTTTCAGAATAAAATCATAGGATAGCTGCTACTGATGAGTGATGATCAATAAATTTTTATTTAAAATTGTAAAAAATTGTTTATTAATTATTGTTAACTGTATTGTATTTGCATTTTGTGTATGTTAGATAGTTCCCTAAATTTACTTTGTATATTAACTGATTCCTAAGTCTATTTAGGGATTTATCATATTTTTTTTTATCATTTTTTTTTTTTTTTTTTGTTATATACCTACTTACTTGATGGCCACTCTACAATTCAACTGAAATTGTTTAAAATTAAAATTAGTTTCAATTGTTTTGATTTGGTTATGCAATGTAGTCAATCACCGTCGTATATTTGTCTTTTTTATATACTTTGAGTGGGGAAAGTCGAACATTTGAATCATATAGATTTGAAAGTTATATGTTAGTGAAGTTTATGAAACCTTGCTCATAATTTTCCCTCATTTTTTCTCGTCTTGTCCCGTTGCTCCTGAATTGTATATACATATGTTTTGGAATGTAAATCTATTAGCATATCCACGAGTTGTTAAATATTTGGGTACCCGGTACCTTTAGTAAAAACAACTATTAGGTTTTGAATAATAAATCTTCCAACTATTCGTACTTGTTCTAATGTTCTATAGTAATAAATAAGTAATATACCAAATATTATACTTAGTGGGAAACTTGCTTCTAGGGGGAAAATATATTAATACTAGGAAAAAATTTAAATACCATACCATTAACTCGTGTCAAACTTGTAACGATTGTATAGTGATCCTAACCTAACTTGAAAAACTTAATTAATCGGTATACTCCAATCTCAGGATGTTCAAAGATCTAAACATTTGAAGAGAACACATTGCTTTGAATGAAATTGTAGACGAAAGTTTTACATTTTTGGAAACTTTTCGGTCTGATTACCGTTAAAATAATCGTACCATAATAAAGTTAGATTAAATAAATTATCGAAACCGTATTATTCGCACAATCCAAGTTCAACACATCATAAATATCGTCATTATTGGTTTCCGTTAATGGCTCGATAATTTATATCGATAAAACGGGGTAAACACATTTATAATATATATGTATATATCATATATAGTATACACTATACATATTATGGCACAAACATAATGTTTTATTTACATAAATAGTCTAATGTAGGTATGTGTACGACCGGTGACCGTGCGTTAACATTATTGTGCGTACAATGTCCCGAAAATAACATGGCCAAAATATTAAATGCGAATTTGTGTTGCCAAAAACCCCGTTTCCTTTTTTGGCATTACTAAAGTTTAACGTATTTCACTAATATTTATGTTATTCGTTTGGTATTTTAGTGTTATTATTTTTATTTTTGGTTAGCTGCGTAGTATGAACATAATAATTACCGATTGGTTGTCACTCGAATAGTGCGATAATTATTATTAGTTTATTTCACTGCAACACGAGATAAAACTCGGAGTAAAATGTATGAAAAATTAGTCCCATCATAATAATTCAATTATCAGAAACAAACACAGTTCTAGTTTATAGTTTATTATTCGTATTATATACTACTAATCAACAATGTCAATACTGTACTGTCGTTGAAAATAAATATCCATCATTACAATATTATTATAATTTTAACCTTATAGTGGTTTTTAGTTATACACGGAGAGAAAAAGTATATTTGATCCAGAAACTTGATAAATTGCTATACATTGTTCATTATTATAAGAAAAAATATAGTTATAGGGATGGTTATAATAACTCACCCACTTTATTATGCCTCAATATGGTTTAAAAATTGCTAAATATGGTAATTGTATGATACTTTGTTTTAAATCAAAAACTTACTGTAGTTTTTTTCTTTTATAAATATTAAATAATATATAATAATATTACCTTCATTATAGAACATACAATCGCCTATGAAAAAATGTATCTATGCATTTTCTTGAAAATATTTTATTACTAACAAAATAAAAAATATTTTATTTTTCATTTTTTACAAAGATGGTTTTGATTTAAAATATTATTAAATCATTAGGATTAATTTATTTTTACTATGATAAATAATAATATTTGATATTATTTAAAAAAATATTATATATCATATTTCAATTAAGATGCTGCTGTGATTAAAGCATGTGATATCAATCGTTTATTTTGTATTCGTCTAATGCAGAGGATAAACCATGACTTATAATTTCTTTTTAGAATCAACTAATTATATGTGAAATTATGTACAATAATATTTCTAAAAAAAATAATATTAATAATAAAAATTTCTAAAATAATCTGTTGATTTTAAAACAACTTAGTTTTTTCCTTTACTATAGACACTACGATCTGCTCTATAGCAGTTTTAAATTGTAGTTATACGACTCTTTTCACATTGTAGATATTTGTTACATCACTTGAAATCAAATTCATTTATTGCAAAATATGTCATATTATGACATGGCATAGAATAATACATTTGATATTAAAATATGTATATTTCACCGATATTATATTTCATGATGAAAATAAAATTGGTTATCTATAGTAATAATAATAATAATAGTAAAAGTTTAAAATTTAAGTGTATGATGAAAGATATTCTTTCTAGAATGCAAAACACAATTACGCAGTATCACATTGAGTCAACAATAACACTCTATAAGTTACCACGTTCTTTTCAAAATCAAAATATAATATACAATAATATAATATATTTTATAATACTTAAGCTGTACATTACAATTATATCATTATAAGATGTAAATTCATTAGTTTATAGATTAATACATTATCGGAAAAACATTCGATGTGTTGCACAGCTGGAAAATAAATTTAACGTACGTATTTTCTTTATTGATTAAACGATGACTCGTTATAATCTAAAGACACAGTACCTCCCCTATCCGTGTTAAGCATAATATGTGCACGGAAAAAAACTAGTTTTTAAGACGTTAATTTTATGATATAATATTGTTGTATCGTCGTCTGTCCATAATAATGTATTTATTATTTATACATTATGTATATACTTGTTGTATAGGTAGTCGTCAACGGACGTTCACCCGTCACCATAGGTGGAGTCAAGCTTATTTTATAAAGTAAGTATACAATGTATTATTTTTTATGTCTAATACGCAGTATACACGCATACAAAAATCGATAGGTCTATAACAAAAAGAAATGTGCTACCTTGATATTTTCTTAGCTGTATAGAAAATCATTGAATCATATAAATGTTTTTTAAAATTGTGATTTAAAAAAATATATATATCTCCGAGTTTTTATGATAACGTAACTATAAAAATCAAGTCATAACCTAACAAAAGTCCTAATTAGAAAATAATAATGATAAGTAGTTTAAATATAACGAATTTACGTCACGAAATTGGTCAAGAAAAAAATGTTGTATCCAGCTCGAAAATATGACATAAAAATCTAAAAACTATTCTTCCACAAAAAAATACAATAATAATAAAATAAATTATATTATAATTTGCAATGTAATGTACCTGTAATTTAATTTTGTAATGTAAAAATTTAGGGTTCGGACGTTTATGCTCTAAAAACTATTGAAATAATATAAAATCAAAAACACTAAAATGTATTAAACACGCATATCAATTTTTTTACATTTTAAAATGTATTATTTGTATAATAAGAGGCAACAATTTACTTACAAACCGTTTGAATCATTGTTTTGAATTTTGCCATAAAAATTGGGCTGCGTACGTGTTGATTTTTAACTACCCATTTTACCTAAATCGATATAGATGAATTGATTCCGGAGCAACTAAGAGTTAATTTTCTCATTATAACTGTATAATATCAACTATGAAAATGATATCTCTTTACAAATATTTAGGGAGATAAAAAAATTGATTTTAGTTTAGAACAAATTGGTAATATTTCATATTTTTAAAATTTTATTTTTTAAACAATATCTGAACACGGAAAATGTTAATACTAAAAATGCATATTATATAATATCTATATTCTATAATTTATATAATCGTTTATTATTTATACATTTATATATGCATTTAAAGTATATCTTATTGACTCCACACTATAATTTGACTATAATTCTGTCGATAAATTATTCAATGGCATACTATATCAGTGACGTCACACGATACACAATGCGTTTTTGGGTGATAGTGTTCAGTTTTAAAGTACTATATTATATTAGTATATTGTTTTAAAATTTGAATAATTCGCCAATAAACATTAACTGTTCAGGACCGATTTCATCTGCGTGTTTGGGAATGTAAACGTAGTTTATTGGCACCAAATTCAATTAGTGTCGAGTTGTCCGTGACAAGCCGTAAAACAACACATTCGATGCATTATAAAAGCGATCACCATAATGTTAAAGGGTATCATAATTTTTTTTATTATTCCGCTGTGCGCATATATAGATAGATAGATACATAGATAGATGTTGTAGTTTTTATTTTATACTCCCATTACATTTTATACTCACTTACACATACACACACACACACACACACACACACACATATATACACACATTACACACACGGATATTATACAAGGATATAAGGATATGATAATATATATAGGTGTTATAGGTATATACTAACGTGTAAACTGTACAGACCGGAACGGTTTAATAATAACGCGGTTCTTGTAGTATTTTATTACGTTGTATACTACCCTCAAGTTTTTTTTAATTCGCTAGCGAGACCAGGCAAAGTTTATCAAGATCACGGTAGTCGTGCTATATCTGACTGCTGCGGAATTCAAGTTTTCTCGCTGATGGAAAAACTGCAGAGAACCTAGGAAAAAAGTTTCTCTTTTTAATAATAATAATAATCGCGATATAAATATTAAAACATTCGAGGTATCATTCTGTTTTTTTTTTTTTTTTTTTGGCCACACACAGTCGGACTACAATACACCCCTTACCATCGTCACATTTCCTCACAAAAAAAACAACAGATAAGTGTATATTTGTGATATTAATTGTATAAAAATAATAATACGCAGCATTATAATTCTATTTTAAAGAGGATAAGTGAATATTATTTATACATATTTAAATGGTTTTTACTGAGTAAATTTTCTTTGAGATATATATAATATGAATATATACATTATATTTATAAAATAACATCTCAGACGTTTATATGTTTTAAATATTATTATTTTTAAGACTTTTCTTCTTTACACAATTATAATTCAATAAATATTATGAGTTAACAGTTAAACTTAAATAATAAATATAATACACAATAGCAAATATATGATAATGCAATATTTTAATTTGGATTTGAATAAATGCTATTTGACTGCGCATAGAATAAAAAAAAAAAAACAGAAAAATATAAACAATGGTGATAACTATTATTAACTATAGTTATAATCTTAAATGCCTATAATTTTTACGTAATATCCATTAATTATTGTTTTAAATAAGGGATGGATAAAATTGAATGTATATATATTTTATTTTATTTATCATTAAAAAATTATGTACTTACACTTTTTTTATTCTAAAAAAAAACTTATCTTTTATCCAATTTTCAAATCCTATCTATGTGTAAAAATGATGTTTTTTTTAACACAAAATAATTTAGATATTTTCGTGGTTTCGATGAATTTTGTAGACATTTTGAAAGCTAATATAAAAAAAAATGTATTTATTACGGTTATTTATTCGTTGAATTGAGATAAGAGCAATTTAAGAAGAATATTATATTACATTTACATGCTTATTTTACTCAAAAATAAAAATTGCATTATAAATAAATCGAAAAACAACTAATAAAACTTGGAAATTTCGATGTCGGTTGTCAAAAATTTCAATGTCAAAATTTCGGTATTGAAATATTTTTGGAAAGTGTTTAGAGTTTTGTTTTTTAACTTTTTTAAATTACCAATTAAATCAAAGTTACTACCTAAAAAATCAACATCAGACATACTCGTTGTCTTGATAGACACACTTTTTTACAATAAAAAATGTACACACACAGATAAAAAAAATAAATCATTATAAAACTAATAGATTGCATTTATTTGTTATAATATTTACGTATAGAACATTAAACAGACTTCGTGCTATTAATAAATTATACACAGTTCATTTATATGTATGGTAAAATAAAAATTAATTCAATTTTTAATAATTATTAATGACTGAAATTTTGATTGACTTTATTTAAT
>VUJU01001667.1:0-20841 GCA_009835225.1 Aphis craccivora
AATTCGTCAAATTCCTGAATACTTGCAAATTTTTTTGTAGGTATAATTCATAAAATTTTTTGTATAAGTAGCTATGAGTTTAAAATATATAATAATGATCCATACAGCACCTAATGTACAGGAGAGCGGTACCCACTTGCCCGCTTTTTTTTTTAATATTATTTTGAAAGTCGAATACAAAATCAAATAACAATAAAATATAAAACCAATATGCCATACTATCAAAAATATTATTCTATATAGTTTTTGTAATAGATGATTTTACTCTAAGATTACCCAAAAAACATAAAAAAAAAACGATTTTAGGTGTAAAAGTGTTATCTATGTTATGCGTGGGTCTGAGAGAGAAAACATATATTGCGCTGCGACATCCTCTTAAATAAACACCCTGCAGGATATAGGTACCGAGAACCTAACTTATTTATAAATTATGTATATAAAATCAGAAATCTATTATATCAGCTGCGCTGTAGTGGTTACAGCAACGCTGAAAAAATGATTTCTTTAAAAACATACTTTTATACATGCATATATTTTGTACCTGCGTTACCTCATCATCATGTATAATAAATATGTATAAAATATTTAATCGGGCTTAAAAATATATAAATACAAAATTGGAGATTTATACCTATTGTTATTAAAATTGTTGCGTTACACCGAGTCTAATCTACCTTACACAAAAGCGTAACCGATAAAGTCCACGAGTTAGGTATAGGTTCCTAAATATAATGTGTGTACGAGTGAATTGTGATGATAATAATAATGTACACGAAAGTCGGTGACGGCGACAACGATAGATGTTATGTTATTCGGTGCTGAGAAAACACGTGCCCTTTCTCGACATAAGCCTGTATAATGAGATATTATGTATATATATACACATACGCACACTGCACACATCCTCTGCTGCTCCATTGGCTTTTGACTCTTACTGTTTACGATTTCCATATATAAAACATTTACGTGTATAATATCAAGACCAGTTGATCCGATTAAAATGCTCGAGGGGCAAGCGTGTTTTTGTATTTCACATGTGACAAACGCTTAGAATATATATATATATATACCCACACCTATAGTCACTAACAATGAAATAAGGGATTGAACCCAGTAGAAAACAATCCACCACCCGCACTCCCATGAAAAATGACAAAGTCCCACCGAATGCAACAATATCGAATCAATGCCATGACTGCATAATATACAGAGTGACTCGTCGAAAATTTTTCACCCACATTTTTCATTTAACAATAAATTTATTAAAATTCTGATTTTTATAATTTTTAAATATATACTTACTTTAAGACTATATTTTTGATTTCTTGAGATTTGTCGTTATTTTTCAACAACGTGCCATATATTCTATAAACTTTTGTTTTTCAAATTAAAACCTCCTATTAAACAGTAAATCATTGATCAGATTTTCTGAGCATATCAAAATCAAAATAGTAACGTGTAGTGTTCGAGTTATAACTAAATAAATATATTTACCTCTTTTACAAAGGACAAATTATAATATAGGTTCATGATATAATACCTATACCTAATGGGTTTGGAAGATATGGCTTTTTAAAAATTTGATTGATTAATATTAATCAATCAATACTTATCTATAATTTGTTAAAAACTAATTATAATTAATATATTATCATTTATCAAATATTACGACTACATAAATTGTATATTTTTGTAAAACCATCTTTAAGGTCTAGGTATATAAAAGGTATACTAAGTTTACTTAGTGTAAGCATTTTAATGACAGAAAAACCACTCGTTCAATTTTTGAGTAAGGTACTTACCTACACATAAATTTAAAAATATATATATTATTATACAAATAAAAAAAGGGTTGTAGTTTCAAAAATAGAAATTTGTATCTCCTAAAGCAACTCTTTAAATATTACTATAATCTTAAAATTCTCAGGAACTTTAAAATTCAAAAACTTAGATTTGAAATAACTTTATTATTGAATAATATTATTCATATCTATCAAGTTTTTATAATTTGATTTTCTTATATTAAACGTACCTACGTCTCAACGGCTGTCCCTGAAAACTGCTTATCCATATAGGGTAACATTACCAAAAGAAGAACAGAAGAAAATTTGAGTTCTCTGCGTAAACATAATTCTAAATAGATAATGTGATAATTATTGACTCGTATACTGTTTTATACATTATAGCCCTTTGAATAATTGAAATCGAGAAAAAATGAAAAAAAAAAATCTGAGCACTAATGGCATATTGGCTGTTGCTACGATTATATCATAATAGATGTCTATAAAAGTAAGGAATGTCAAAATGTATTAATTTTAGATCAATAACTACAGTAACATTATATTTTTGATAATTTTAAATAATAATTTTGTATTTTTATGAAATGTGAAAAAAAAATTCAACTTCTATTAGATGTATGTATAATTTATAGATAGGTATATAAATATAATTAAATATTACCAATTCCATGTTTTAACTTTATAATTTATCAATAAATATAAATAGGTAGATTTTTACATAAAAACGAACTTCCCGCTACATTTTCAATTAGAATCAATATATAACTCAATTTTGATAAAAATTGTTCCACTTTAATATTTATTACGTCAATTTTTGATTGGATTCTGAAAAATTAGTTGGATTTTAACAACATAGAAATAATTAAGTTAGTCACTAACAGCTTACTAATATATTTAATACGAAATTGATTGTTTCGCATCTCTATGTATAAACTTAAAAAATGTATATAATTTTACCTACTACCATAAAATATTGTTGCGCGCGGGGGCCCAATCATAAGCCAGACAGACTAAGGATATAGTACGTGACTCGAGTTGATATTCGTCATCGTATACACTATACAATATATATATATTTTTTATTATTATTAGAAATAACTAAACGGTAAATTTTAGTTCACATTACTCGAATATTTTGAAATTGTTGTTATAGTATTACAATTATACTATTAGCTATAGATAGCTAGGTAGCGATGGTATTGAATTGAGTCCATGCTATTTCTGCGTTTGCTGTTACTAACATCATAAAATGTATTCTACACTTCCGTATAGTCAAATAATGTTTCAACTATTTCTTGATACATATATTCATGTAATATGTATGTAGTATTTAGCTATAGCTCGTGTAGGTGGATGCATCGACTATGAACATTCACATTTAACTAGGTATATGTCTCTATTATAGAAACAAATCTTCAGTTAAATATAAATTAGATAATACCTATTAAATAGGCAGGATTTCCCGCTCATAACATAGGATTAAATTTTGAATTAGGAAGTATATATGTTTCAAGAACGTACTCGGAAAATGATAAATCTAATGTTGGGGAAACTGATATTAATTATGTAAAGGCGTTATAATTAGTTATTAAGTTTTTAAGTTATTATTATTATTAAAAATAATGCAAGGAATCACACACATGTTTAGAGACTACTCTGCAAACCTCCACGTGGTGGACTCTCCTGGGTAACGCTATAATAGGCTGAAGGGACTCAACTCCGATAACCCAAAAGTATTTGCGGGACTCAATTCAATGTCAACCACGGTTTTTTCAAAAATCCTAGATGGCAAACTATTTATGTGTTGTATACTTGAATAATATTACATAGTTTGTTATTACGATAATTAATTCTCCAGAATTCCACCCCAAACCGTTTATTGGTATTGTAAACGTTATGTATGGACGTTTAATAACGTTTATGGAAATAATAAAAATATAAATACATTTACCATAGCCCGAGTTCTTCCAACTTTCTTCTTCCCGGTATACGTACCCTATATCTTTACATTCTACAAATTGCTGTATATAATATGGGTGTCATTAGAGGTGGCTTTGGGCATGTGTCCGGTTAAAAATACTTAAGACACGCCATAGTTCAACCCTAATGATTAGTTATTATTCTTTGGATCCGGAAACGGTTGCTGTTGACAAATTTTCTGTTTTCCATAATAGCAAAACATTAACACTGTCATAATAATTTTATTTTAATTAGTTAATTAACAACTTCGTATTGATGGTATAATAATATTAATTAATTTTATATTTAAAATAGATAAAATTTAAAAATAAGACTGTATACCTACTTACCTATATATAACCAAAGTCCAAAATTCATTTTTTTTTTTTTTTTTTTTGTCATAACTCATAATACATATAAAGACTAATTTTGTACCAAAAGAAAAAATTATGTCCCGAAGTGAAAATGCCCCATAAAAAAAAGGTCAGACGTACGAGTAGGTATATAGTATAATTGACAGTACCTACTACCTACATTATATGCGTGTAACAGGTATCGTTGTCGACATCAGAATACTGAATATTATACTATATATCAATGTTGTTTTATACCCAAATACACAATAATTTAAGTCTGTAATTAATTAGGTATAATCGTTCAAAATATCGATGACGTCTCTTCGCAATTCAAAGTCTCGATATTAATTAACAAAACGCATTTATGCAAGCGTATCGGCGGTATAATAATATTATTAAATATTTATAACAATGTGTATATCTGTACAAGGTATACTCATATAATGTAGATTGAATTGTAATAATGTAATAATAATTATAATAACATGATCTCCGTCGATCTATATAAAAGCGTACAATACAGTACAAACTTACCCAAACGCATAAGCGCATTAAACGTCATTAAGTTATTGATGTTGTTACTTGTTTTGTCATATTGTGATCTGGTAATTATATATAATTACATAGGTACATACTTTATAATAATATAATAAAATCATGCAATGTCACCGTAGGTACTTAGTGCGCACGAGTGTCTGTATGTAGGTATTACAATATTACCAATGGTTGAAGTTTGACGTCGTAAGTTGCAACTTGCGACAATGAACACAATATATCGTGACATATTATATTATTTAACTGAAACGTAAACCAATATTTTTGTAGATATTAAACATCTGCAACGATCGTCGATTGATTCAACGTGGGCAGCGGCTATTATACGGGTCTTATTTGATCAGTTTTATAATAATTAATTTTAAACTTTATTCCGGACATCTTATTATCACTATACTTACTAGACTAAGTGCAAATTAGTTCGCAGCGGTACAATACGTAGCTTTGTTGTACCATATCGGACACGTTTACAAGGAGATGTTTCGGGTTTTTATTTTCATTCTACATACCTGCAAATATTTCGTTCTATTTTAAAAAAAATAATAAATAATAAGTATAAGGATTATTAATGTGTTTTAATAAACCGTATGCTAGATATGTTATGTTAATTGAAAATAAAATAATTATAAATTTACAATTTTTAAGATTCACATTTCAAAAAGTAAAAAACATCCCCCGAAACTTTTTCCCGCGCATAAGTCTTTGCAACTTATAGGCCAACTACATTGTAAAAATAAAGAATTATACGATTGACTCGCTTATATAGTATTAATATATTAATATAAAGGTACCACTTACTAAGACTATATTATTACCCAAATAGTCAAATCTATATAAAATCTATTACAAATAAAATTATATCTAAAATAATAGCCATATCATTAAGTTGAATTATATTATGTTATTTTATTCGACAGGTGGGTGTGCCATGTTTGGCCATTCCTGTTACGGCGCTCACGGTAAACGATCTTTTCAAATGCCCATGCAACAACCGGCTAGAGATTGGCTACCAACGAATGAAGAAGAGACTCAGATCGACGACGCGATCAATAAGTATTTTAAAATAAAGCCGTCGTCACCGCACTTTACACCATTTTGGCAAAAAATGGTGAGTTTTCATACATTATTTGGGTATAAATTTAAAAAAAAAAAAAATTAACTATAATCGCATAATATAATTCAAGAACAGAATTGATTACTTTTATCTTATCTAAGAATATACTTTCATAGTAGAGTTATAAACATTTGTTTATGATGATAGTTCAAGTCTTATACATTTTTGGGAAGATTATAAGTACGTTGTTTGACATTTGTATGCAGTTATTTTTCTATTATTCTTGGTACGATCTGCAATTGTTTTCTTTGACGTGAAAATATATATACCACTATTTTTATCGATCATCTCCACTCATATATCGATTCATTTGTGTATTTTTATTTTTAATTTTTACATTTTACGTATATAAAAATTTACCAACTAGTACCTACCTAAAAATACGAAACGTGCTAGTTCTACTGACCGTTTAAGATGATGTTACTCCTGCATGTGCTTTATAAGTTATAAGTTATAGCTAATTCTGTCTAACGAACGTATACAAAATGATATGTAATAAGGCGAATGTGTATTCAACAGTTTCTAATTGACTTATAATCGACCTTAAAGTTAAGGCCACTATATCTGTGCCTTTTCGTTTGTTTATTTTTAGAGTATTTTAATTTTTAAGTGAATTATATGTATGCAAAATATTATAGTTTAAAATTTTACAAAAATCGCTTAACAATTAAAATATTGTAAAAAATCCATGAGAACCCACGCATAAAGTTCTTGTTGCCTTTGACAAGTTTTTTATAATTGATCAATTA
This sequence comes from Aphis craccivora, assembly GCA_009835225.1. Classification (NCBI taxonomy): domain Eukaryota; kingdom Metazoa; phylum Arthropoda; class Insecta; order Hemiptera; family Aphididae; genus Aphis; species Aphis craccivora. Next base: position 6,533 of record VUJU01001667.1, read on the forward strand.
ACAGTAATCAATAATACACTAATATTAAAGGTCACTACACGAAATTTGTACCACTGGACACAAATATATTATTTACCACATTTTGTACAGGTTTAACAGTCGGAGATGACACGCGCTGGCGTGGCGTCCTCTTCGACAGTTTGCCAAAAAAATTACGAACACACACGTCAATCTGTTACAGGTGCAGATGTACAATGAGCGCAAAAATAATCTTCCTAGCAACGACAGCAACATGTGAAGACGGAACCAATCGAGAGATTGAAACAATTCTGTTTTCTTGATTCGGACACATATAATATTCTCATTATTGTCGTCAGACATATCGATTAGACTTAAAAATCCCTCCACAGAAAAATAAAAACAAATTTCCCCTCGTCTCATTATATTTTGTAATTTCCCTATACTATGTTACATACGTATAATGATGATGAGTATAACAATATAATATCATATTATTATTATTATTATTATTACTATTATTTATTATTTTTTTTTTTTTAATAATTATTATTGCGATGGTATATTATTTTGATAAGATCAAGTAATAAATTGTGTGTTACCTATATATTACGAGTAAAATACTATGTTTAATATATCAGACTTCAAAAACAAAATATGTACACCTATATACTCATAGAATACATAATATATATAAATAATACTAAACAGTATACGACCTTATATGCAAATAGTTTTCCCGATTTGATAATAATAATAATATACGGTTTGGACATTATAATATATATAGTATAATACTATTTATTGTGACTTGTGATTATTATTATTAAAACATTCATTAATACTCCTATACCCATTATCGAATATAGAGAGACTTGATGTGACTTAGACCCCCCCCCCAATAAAACTATATTGTTAAGTACCCCTAAATCAAATTGTTAGTAAAGTGAAAACCAATAACAAATATCATTTTTTCTACAATTTTAAAAATGTATCCCAATATAAAATTAACATTTTTTTTTTTTTTTTTTAGAATTTGTTTTATAGAACAGAATTATATTTTCTGATAGCTATTGGGTGATATAAACATTATATAAACGCACACAACAAGAATTGTTAATCTTTCCGTGGAAAATATTTTGAGTGAATAATATTATAACCAAAAAATGTAATACTTACAGACATATTATTATATGTATATGTGTTTGTCAGCTGTAAAATTTACTTTGTTTCCTCTATAGATGTAAAGTTATTTATATAGTATTAGCGATTTCGTGTTATGAGCAACGAGGTAACCGTCCGCGGTCGGCGAGAGTAGTCGGAACGGCTGATTACTCTCATCGACCGCGGACGGTTACCTCGTTGCTCATAACGCGAAATCGCAAATAGTTAATGTTGAATGCAAATTATGTAAGCATTAAAATAATATTTTGTATTTCTACGTGGATAACTTAAGTTGTGATATTTGTGAAAAGGTTGTAAAGGGGATAAACCTCACGGTTTTTTTTAAATTAATATAATAAGGGACTTAAGTCCCCCCCCCAAAAAAAAATGAAATAATAATTCATTTATTTGCACCTACGCTTATTCAATTATAAGCGTTAATAATAAAACGTAGGTATACGTATTTATTAATCGATCTTGTGTTTAAGTATGTTTAAAATTCACAAATTTATTGTCACCGTACGTCTATGGTACCTAATTGGTACATATTGGTAGGTACGTCAAATGTGTGAATAATATGTGCAATTCGAATACTTGCGGGATACACAGCAAATATAATATAGATGCAGACTAAGCAGACATTTATTATTAACAAACCTTGTTTATTTTATAAATTTCCTAAGTTTTTTTTACTCTGCAAGCAATTTTGAAATGGCACCTGCAATTTGAACAAATAAATAATAAAAACAAATCATATGATTTTATTTTTCATCACAACACGCGTCTACAATTTAATATATATAATAGGTTATGCGTTAAGCATAATAACTTAAGTAACCGGCTACCTGTTAGCGCCTATAAAGAGCGAGAACATTTTCTTCCTACAAAAATTGGATAAATATTGTTATTCAGCAAAAATATAGAACAGTACTAAGTATTTTTCTCCATGTATTTTTTTTTTAACTATAAGAGAATTAAGGTCTAGGACATTCTATAGTGAGGCCATTTCGGAGTAAAGTCATTTTAGCATAATTTATTTTAATTTATTAAAAATCTATAAGAACATTATTACAAAATATTATGTGCTACCTGTCAATTATGTAACAAAATATTTCTAGCATAATATGATTCTTAAACAATTTTTATTAATCTTTTTAATATTAATATAAAGTGAAACCCCAATAACTCGAATCTCTGTAAGTCAAATTTTCGATAACACGAAAGAATGTCTTGGCCCCTGCCTTACAATATATATTTTATACATGTTTTATAAGTCGAATTACTTTAATTAATTTACTTAATTACATTCGATAACTCGAATTTTTTTTCGACCCCCCGACCAATTCGAGTTATTGAGGTTCCTTTGTATTTTTAACTTTTTAAGTAGACTACTTACTGAATCAAATTTAAATAATTAATATGTATCCCTTCCAACTTCCAATATTTTTTAAGCATTTAAGCACGTTATGAATGAATATAATGTAGGATGGACCATTTTCATTTCAACAAAATATATTCTTTGGTTGGCAACCTCTGACTGATTATTATTTATTTGTTATTTGTACCTATATTGTATACCATTTAAAACTCATTAATTTAAACTCTAAATTTATAGTGAAAATATACTTCGTCCATATTAATTTTAATTTAATCTTTCCACATAAATATCCTCAAAACATTCAAGTAAGGGCTGAAGTTCTTCCAGCAAATATGCATCCAACACAAAAATATGCTAACCTAACGAAAAAGGTTCTGTTACAATAAACAACAATTTATGAATAATGATAATATCTGTTAAAGTTCAAATTATTATTCATGGAGACATGAAACTTATATGTATAATATATTAATACATTTTATATACAAAATTATATTTTTAAATGTAATAGTTTTGGTAAAAAATAATTTATACTACTTCATCACTAATATTTAAATAAATTACTTTACCTGTTAGCAATATGAAAAAACAAAATATGAAATACTTAGTGATATATCTACCATACAGCAGAGAGGTACCCACTTACCCACATTTTAAATTCTGAGCGGAACGATGAATATATTGATTTTACAATGTTGTGTTTTTTTGTGTCTGTGTAAAACATAACTAGTCGAAATAATGCTCCAATTTCAAACTTTGGGGGTGGTTTCCGATAGCAAAATGAATCTAGTTGGTGCATTGGGGAGGTCATTTTTTAAATTTCCCAATATTTTTCAAAAAAATCGAGAAAAACAAAAAAAAAAATAAGGAAAAACGGGAATTTATACGCAAAACCAGTTTTCGACCAAATCGATTTTTTTTATACGGTTGTAATTCAAAAACTAATAACTGTAAATACTTGAAATCTTCACCAAATGTTAATATCAGTGTTATCTATACACGGTTAAATTTTCAAAAAATTTTGTATTTTTTTGAGTTACTTAGAACACTGAAATTTTCAATTTTCATAAGATTTTTTTTTTGAAGTGTCGATAAAAAAATTTTGGATTATCAAAAAACAACTTGAAAATATAATAAAAGGTTCCTTATAAGTTGTTCTTATTGTAGCTAAAAAAAATTAAAAATCGTTAGTCACAATTTTTTTTTATAAGCGTTTACAGTTCAAATTTTTACGAAATCTGTCGAAAACGCGAAAAATTTCAAGTAATTTTGAAGTTGAAAAATCATAAAATTTTTTGTGTTTATAACTAAGAAATAAAAATACAACACTAAGTTTCCCACAACTATTCCTTCAAGTAGCTATGGAAAAAACTCGTAGCATCATTAAAGGAAAAATTTTAAGTGCGTTTGAATTTTAAATTTTTAGGAAATAGCGTAACAATAACGATTTATCCTCAAACGATTTTAAATATTTGTTATTATTCAAAAAGTATAAGTCGTAGATACTTGAAAATTTTACCAGTTATTAAAATTGGCGTTTTCTTTACGGGATTTAAATTTCAAAATATCTTGACTTTTTTTGAGCTATTTATAGACAACTGAAGTTTTCAATTTTTCTGAAAAAATTTTTTGATGTGTCGATAAAATTTTTTTGGCCCTATCAAAATACTTGAAAATTTAATGCAAAGTTCCTCATAAGTTATTCTTATAGTGATTAAAAAATTATAAGATTACATAGCCATAATTTTTTTTTATTAACATTTGAAGTTCAAATATTGATAAAAATTCGTCAAAATCGTGAATACATGCAAATTATTTAGTAGGTATAATTCATAAAAAATTTTTGTATAAGTAGCTAAGAAATGAAAATTTAATACAAGATTTTTCATAAGTTTAGTTTACATTAATTATAAAAGAACTTACATTTTGGTGTATTCAGACCATTAAAACAAACCACCTTTTTCACTAACCACTGGAAATTATATCCTAGGCTGACAAATCATCTGCGTTCAGAATCGTTTTTCGTATACAATGATACCTATCATTGGATTCAAATTTAACACTCCTATAATATATAATAATGATCCATATGGCACCTAATGTACAGCAGAGCGGTACCCACTTACCCACTTTTTTTAATATTAAAAAAACAATATAACCTAAGTGATTCAACTTTATTAAAATTAACCATTAAAAATACACTTGTTGTTATAAAGGTGTCTAGCATCAAAAGTTCCTAACATAAACAATTATTTTATGATATCTGGAACCTATAAAATTCAAATGTACCTTTATAAAAAATATCGAGTGTTTGTCAGTAGTTGAAAACTTTTTGATCTAAATAATTATCAATGATACATTATTTTTTAACAGGAGGGGGAAAATAAATAAGGGTGGCATTAAAACTATACTTAAGACAACAAACCCTCAAATACCTTTTCAGACACACCTACCTACAAGCTTTAGGTAAAGTTGGTATGATCATGGTCCATGGCATGCAATAAGAGTGCAATCGGAGTGAATTGGACTTGTCTAGTTAATGTTAGAAACCTGTTGATGTCAAAACTAGCAAACTAGGTACTCCTAGAAAAATTTTTTAACAGGTTTCCAAAACTTTGAAACAATTCTTTTAATGTTAAACTTAAAGCGCAATCTTGGCATCACACTGTATGGAATTTGAATTTAAAATAAAATATTAAACATTTGTCTAAAATCCACCTCTCTTATTTGTTTAAAAAAATATATTTTAATATCTTATGATAAAGTTAATTGACATAAATAAGTAATAAGTTAATATTTAAAATTAATAGTCCCTAAACTATAAGAGTAACTAGTACCTATTTAAATATGTACCAATTCATTTTTTAATTACTTTCTATTATAGATTAGTTATTTTTTTCTCACTACTAATTAATGTTATAATTAACTTTACATCACTTTTTTAGATATATAAAACTAAAACAGATATTTTTTTGGTATTATTTAAAACACTTTGTACCTGGATATCCAGCAAAATTATTTTATTAGAAATGGGATGCAAGAAAACATTACATAATCAAGTGTATGCAATTAATTCGCCAAATTTTTATCATTTATTTTATACAACTCAAATAAAAAAAACATTCGAGTTGTTGGTGACATTTCAAATAATAATTCATACCTAAAACTAATAACCATATCTAATAAATTGAATATAATTCAAAATATATTAATATAATCATATAATATCTAATGGGTAAATAGTCGAGATAAACTTATTGAAATAATATTTTGGTTTAACTCGTAACAAAATGAAACTATCTAAAATACGGCAAACTTTATACAATTAAATCAAAGGGTTTATAAACAGAAAATATTAAATAAGTATTCATGTTTTTATCTAAATATATATCTGTCATACATAATTAATATATATTTATACATAGTTAATACACAAAAGTTTTAACAAGTTTTCAAAATATTGGACCAATTTTATCATTAAGTAGAAAAATAATGGTATAAATATTATTATTATTATGTATATATATATATATTGTATATCAATATTGCATTAAATTAAATCATATTTTTTGGACACAAAAAACAAACAAATAAAATTAAAATATTAAAGAAAATAAATATTTGAAGAATAAATAAAAAAAATAATAATATAACAACATTAGTAGGCTATCATCAATTTATAACAAAAAAAAAAAAATAATAATAATAATAATAAAAATAAATGTATAAAGGAATTGGCTAAAACCATGTAAGTCAACCAAAAACAAAAAGTAAACAAAATGCCCACTCAATTTCTTTTAATTTTTTATATTATTTCAGCTACACCGTCACCCGAATTAATGTTTGGTTTGTTTATAATTATTATTATTTTTTTTTTTGTTTCATTTTTTTTTTTTTTTTTTTACAAACACCAACGAAAACTTACGATATCAAGTCTTGTCTCATGCAAAGAGATCATATTGTTTGTTGTTGTTGTTTTTGTCCTAACGATAATTTACAATTAATATATATTATTATCATACAATAATTTCATATAATAAATTTATACATCATACTCAAATAGTACTTAAAAAATAATTACAAAAATAGCGTGCTGCAATCTACGGCACAAATTATTTACATTAGTTTTTTTTTTTAGTTTATAGTGTTTATATACGCTATTAAATATTTATAAATCTATTTAATATATTAATAATATATATCATGTGTAAAATTTGATCCTATCACAGAAATTGTGTACAGTTTAATATGGGCAACATAACAATTATTACTATTATTATTATAAATGAAAAGAGTCTAATGCGACAATTGTTAAAAGTAAATAGAAAATAAAAAAAAATGGTAAAAATACTTATATGGCTACAACTGCATCAGTTCATCCATTTGCGACAGTTGGGAGCACCACAGTTGCATGGAATCTTGTGTTGATCATCTTCAATATCAAACTGGTAGTCATAAGCAAGCTGACATGACATAAATTAAAACTATCATTAGTAAGTTTTATAATTTTTAACAGACTATGAAAAATTAATTAATATATTTTATCCTTAAAACTCACCTCTTCGCCTCTAGCAATTCTTCGCTTGGCAAATATTATAATTCGAAGCTCTCTGTCTACTTCCACTTTTTCAGTAACACAGTTAGGATTACATGAGTGATTAATATAACGAGCTAAACCTCCACTTATAGTAGCATCAACCACCCGATCATCATCCAAACGGAACATATATATACCACGGTTCTATAACAGAAACATACACATTTAATTATCATTTAAACAAAAATATTTTTACAAAGGGTTTTACCTTAGCCTCATAAAGTTTCTCTCTATAATCACATAACTGTGATCGGATAATTTCACCAATATATTCAATAACCATAGTATGTTTTTCTAAATCTCTAGCAGCATACAATCCCAAACCTTGAATTTTAGACCTAGTAAAAAATAATTTAGATTAGTACTAACCTAACAATAATTACAGTTAAAATGTAGCAATGTTTACCTGGCTAAGTACACATTATTCCTCCATTCCTGTTTCATTTTTTTATATTGCGAGGATTTAGAATGAACAAAATGTTTAGAATACGGACAAGTAGGGGGAGCTGATAAGTCTAACTGACTCACTAATGATGAACCATGAGATGATGTAAATGATCTAGGTATATGTGATCGTAACTTTCCAGGAAGAACTAATCGTCTACGGCCTTCACAACGAGCACATCCACTTGGGTTAATAGCTAAAGGAAGTTCTAGAAGAGGATTACGACCATAACGGAAACGATAATCAGATTGTGTCTCAATACCTGCATAAATGTCAAAATAATTTGTAATAAATAGCGCTAAATTTATAGAATTAATGTAAATTGATTTAAATAATTTGTCATTGTCAAAACAATACCATAAATCTCCAAAAAAATCAAAAATAAGTTATACACATCAAATTTTTCAAAAAAAACAAACACATAATTTAGTGTAAATACTATGTAAAATTCACAAAATCTAAAGAGAATATAAACATTGAAACATTATCGTTATTTTATAATATTAGTTTTTTTGTTTACTGAAAAAATTACATTTTGGAGACACGTGGTATTGGTTCAGCAATGACAATATTTTGGTTTAAAATTATTTGTGCTTTTTGTCAATTTAACACACAATACTTACCAGGCAAACTTTCCAAGACACGAACAATTGCTGGTTCGGTAAGTCCAAATAAACTATCACCGCTCACATGTTGTGGATGTAGCTTTAACAAATTGTTTGCAGTTCTCATACTAGCAATGGCAGACAAAACTTTTGACCACACTGCTCTTGGACTAGAATCTTTAAGCTCTAGATCTTCATGATCTACTTCTTGTACAATAATTCTAAACTCTGGCCGTGCATTTACTTCATGAATAGAACAAATATATTTACAACGCTTGTTAGGTACACGCATACTCCAAAACAAACGAACCTTAAAAATATATTTTGATTAGCAAGTTCTGTAACAGTTAAAAAGTATTATGTATAACTTACCACTTTGAAACCAATTGGATAAATAGAAGTTGATGTATGAAATGCAGCTAATTGATGAGGTAATAACTGACCTACATTGAGAAGCGTAAGGCTACCAACACGCAACAAATACTGATGAGAACTTGAATGATGCATTACAGCAGCAACTTGCCGATTTTCATCTCTATTAATATAAACACGTCGATGAACAGACAATGTAGTCAACTCGTTTTCTTTGTCGCTCTTTGGAGCATGGCCACTGCAGTATAAAGACTTATTTTTATAGAACACAGCGTCATCTTTGACAGCACAAGGTAAATGATAATTTGTGGAACACCTAAGCTTGTAACATTTAAGTGTTGCACCAGGCCTCTGACATACTATACACTCTACACTGAGAGATTGCCTTAAAGCAATATCAACTTTCATCAAAGCTCCATTAACAGTTTCATAAACATCTTCTGACCATAATGCACAGTTTAAGTGAACCCATTTATCAACATCGAAGTTTAATAACCTAATTAATACATAATAAAAATTTATTGTCAATTTATTTAAATGTTGAACTTCAAAATAAAACATAAGGTATAAATTGTAAATTAAATATACCTAGAAGGTCCATCTGATACACCATCACCAAATTGATGACAAAACAAACACATACGTTTATCTTCTGGTAGTTTTGGTGATGTAACAGTGATTCCCATACGAAACAACATCTATAAAAATAAACAAATGTTAAACAAATAATCAAAATTAAAAAAAAAAAAAAACATAATACCTCCATTAGATCTTTGTCAGTACATTTTTTATGCTTTGTAAGTGGAGCTGGAACACTATTTGTATTCCAAAGTCTGTAAATATTACTCTTATGCATAGTTTTTGTTTTTTCAACAATAGGTTCAGATTTTATTTCCTCTATGTTTTGTGAAGTGTCATCAATATCCTGATATCAATAAAATTATATATTTATACTATTAACGGGTCAATAAAAACAATGAAGTTTACTTACCATTTTTTCAGTAACATCAGTTTTATTAGGTATTGGACTAGTTGTTTCAAGATCTACTTTCAAACGCTTTGGCGGTGAACCTTCAGATAAATGATTAACATTGGTTGTTGCTTTATCTTTAGATTCAGTTGGTGGGCGTAATAATGAAGCAAAAGTTTGAAAGCACATTGTACTACAGAAAAATATTTCATCTGCACACTCTTCAACAGATAAGAAGGGAATTTCGCTTGCCTTTTTTTTTATTAAATTATTTAATATAACTAAATCACAATGACGGCAAAATTTGGCAAAACCATTTAATATAGTTTGAATATCTATTGGAGCTCCTTCTTTTCCATCTTTGGTTTTAGATCTGTATAGTCCTAACTTATGTGACATTGGTGTAACAGTTCTTTCAGTAACTTTATAATTGGGAATATCAGGTAAATCGAGTAAATTAGCTAAGCCTTGAAGAACTCCCATAATATCTTCAGCTGCATCTGAAGTTATAGTTAATGTAACTGTCATGGTATTGGAATCTCGTAATGGTAATGCAGGTGAACTTCGTGGAGGCGTTTTACCAACTTGAGATAACATTCCTTGTCTTACACCCTGATTTTCTTTATCATCTTCAATGTTGATTTTATAATTGGGACGAGGTTTCAGAGCTAATGGTGCAACGAGTTGATGAACTGGAGACATATATCGAGTGAAATTTAACAATGTATCTGTTGAATCACTGTCATCATCATAATTTTTAAGCCCTGTAAACATTTAAATGAATTAACCAAAATCAAAATAATACATTTAAATATTAAAAAAAAATACCTGGGAAATGGATTGGAGATTGACATGCTGCCAACTCTGGTGAAGAAGAACTCATTACAGTGTCTGGAGTATCATCACGATCACGTCCAATTTCAAACTTCTTTTCATCGTCTAAAATATGTATTTACAATATATAAATAAAAATAATGTACATAATATTTGTGTTTATTATCACATTCACATACTATCAGATTCAAACTTCAGAGGCTCAAATTCTTCGCTGTAAAAACCTCTTTGAGTGGATGGTTGAGGTAATGGCGAGACAGGTTCCAAATCACCAAAAGGTTTTGTATTGTAATAATCGCTTTCGCCTGGCAGATTACACGAACCCACTTTACCGTTTAAATCGCCACTTTTAAAGCTAAAAATAAAGTATAGAATTATTTTAAAGCTGAATGGATTAGAATAGAATACGATAAATCAATAGTGTATTATTGTTTTTTTATACTTTTGTTGAGATAATACATCTCCAATGCCAAACAATGGACAAGCAGTTAAATTTTGGTTTAAAGATGGCTCAATAACATTCATTGGCTGAAGTTGTCGTAATTGTGACATAAGTGCATCAATGAAAGAATCATAATCTTCTTCTGGTTTAGAACCCTACAATAATAATAATTCAACAATATAATATGTGTTTAATATATAATGTGTTTACAACATGCAAAAATAAGTTTGAAAATATTTATATATATTACCTTCCGATGTCGTTTTTTTGGGATAATTGTAGAACTTACATCTTTCCCTTGACTTTGCCTACGTTTAGCATAATATTGCCTGCGTTTATACTTCTTTTGATCTAAAATAAAATAAAATCAAAATAAAGACCCAATAAATTAATATAGTATAAAATATAAAAAATTTAACCTTGAGTATCTGCATTCATGTCTATTGACATATTCATTGAATTATTCATATCAGCTAGATCTATTATTCTAGTAGAATTTTGAGGTGACACTAATTCATCTGATGACATGATTTCTCTTTTTACTTCTCTCTCAGGGCTAAATCCGCTCATTGTAGTTACAGGAATATGTACTTCATTTTTATGTTCTTCATCTAAACGCTCTAGTTTAATTGCAGAATTAATAGACTCCATAATTGAATCAGATGATGCGATTGGTCGAGTCGAAGTTGTTTGAGATTGTGGTTGTAACTGTGATTGAAGCTGTGGTTCTGATTGTACTTGCAGTAAAGATGGTTGTGGTGGCGGTGGTGGTGTAGGCGAAGTTTGTGTAACTGGTGTTTGAATATCAGACCGTGGTAGAATAACTACAGGTTTAGGAGAAGCCTGTGGCTCAAGTTTTAGAACTTGAGCTTGTGGTTCAGATTTTTGTACCTGGATTTGAGTTTCAGGCTTTTGTAGCACCTGAGGTTGAGACTCTGGTCTTTGTGGCAAAGGTTCAATTTCTAGTTTTAAAGGTTTTAGTGATTGATGTTGAGATTCAAATTTATCATCTTTTTTTGGTGAAAGTAATGAAGGAAACAATAAAGATGGTGTAGGCGAAACAGGCCTAGCAAGTTGAGCTTCAAGAGAAGGTATAATTGGCAAACTTATTGCAGTTGTAGTAGTTGGAGTTTGATTAGCACATGCAGTATTTTGAAGAAGTTGTTTAAGCAATACATTCTGAGATTCCTCAACGACTTTAGGCGTACGTGATTCCTGCTTAGGTACATTTATCATACATGATAATTGAGAACTGCTTTTTAGTTCTTTAGCTTCAGGTTTTGATATTATTTGAATTGATTTAGCATATGAAGTCGAAGACGCAGTAGTAAATGCTGTTATTGAATCCCAAGGTAATATTTGAGAACTTTGCACAACAGATGTTGTGCGTGCTGGTAAAACTATAGTTGAGTGTTTAGTCTGCTCATCTGATTTAGTTGTCTCAATTTTAATGAAACTGTCTTTCTGTTTGGGAGACATAAAAGTACTTAAAATTTGTGCTATACTATCTGAATGCAAAAGATTATCTTGCTTTGCCAATAGTAAACTTTGTTTTACTTGTTGATCTTTTAATGCTTCTGCTGGAGAGTTTAATATAATAATATTTTTACTTTGGGTAGATGGATGAGATCGAAATAGACTAGTCACTTTTTTTAGATCATCTGATTGATCAGTTTTCAAAATAGATACTAAACGATTTTCTTTTTTGGGCGATGGAGCTGGTTTTGGAACTTTGGCATAAGAATGAAATGAATAGCTTTGAATAACATTATCAATATTTTCTTCTTCGTTTTCTTGGCTCAATTCTGCTAAACTGTTTTCTTGTTGAGTAATCTCAGCTTTAAACTCTTCTTTTTGTTCTATATGTGGTTCTGGATCATTTAGTAATTTGTCCAGATTGAAAACAGATTTTTCTGGTGACCCACTCTTTTCTTCCTGGTCACATTTTATACTATCTCCAAGTTCATCAAAAAACATCAATCTATCCATTTCAGAAGCTTCATCTTTTGGCAGACCACCAAGAATGCTATCATCATTTTCATTCAACATCAAACCAGGTGAATTAATTTCTCTATCCATGTCTAATAATTCTTCGCCAACTCTACTAGAGTTTAATGATATCTGACCAGGATCCATGTTCATGTGTATAGTTGATATCATTTGTATATCACCTAATTCTTCAATGCTATCTTTTTTGCAATTTTCTGATAAATTTACATCTTTGTAAACTGGTAAATTTCGACTACCTTCATTTTTAGGAGAAGTTGAAATAATCATTGGGTCTGTATTAATTCCTTCTGGAGCCTCTTTTTGTTTGGATATTTGGGTTGGAGGGGGTTGTGGTGATGGAACTGGGGGTGTTCTTGAACCTTCATCATCCGAATCTCCATACTCCAATGATACTAATGATGAAACTTTAGATACTGGTATTGCACTAAGTGGCATGTCATTACTTTTGAATACACTTCTTTTTACTTCATCTTGAGCATCTTTACTAACAAACTGTCTCCCAGTACTCCACATAGGTGACCCACCCTTAAGACCTAATTTAGTGTACTTAAATCCTTTAGGAGGTAAGCAATAATGTCCACCTCCACGAAGTCCTAATTTTGCATACTGATATCCTTCTGGGGGTACATTATTTTCTTCCCTGTTTTCTTGTTGATCTGGCATCAATGGACTACTACCTACATTTGGTCGTCTAGCAGGCATAGGACTTGTTGTTGGTCTGATATATGGGTTTTGTTGCATAGGACTCATTGGAGAACTAGGAGGGCCCAGGCTGTTTCTTGGACTCTGCGACGGTCTAGGACTTGGTGAACTGGGAGGTTGTCCAAATGGTGAAGTTGCTGGGGGATGAGTATATCCCTGGACCATAGGACTTTGAGGCATTAATGGTGATGTAGGTTGTACAAACTGAGTTTGTCTAGGGCTCTGAGAAGGCATTGGTGAATTAGGAGTAAACTGTACAGGATTTGGTGACTGTACCGGTTGTGAAAATTGCTGAGGACTTTGTGACAGCATTGTCGATGGAGTTGATATCATTGGACTATTTGGTTGACAGTACTGCTGATTATTGGAAATGGGACTTTGTGGAGGCATTGGAGATAAAGGTGGCTGATTTGGGCTTTGAGGAGGAATTGGAGATTGTTGTTGGGACTGAACCATTTGTCTAGTGACTTTGCCTTGAGATATAAGTTGTTGTTGTAGAAATCTTGTTTGTTGCTGACGCTGTAATAAAATTTGTTGCTGCTGTTGTTGCTGTTGCTGTTGCTGTTGCTGTTGTTGTTGCTGTTGCTGTTGTTGTTGCTGTTGTTGACGAATAATATTTGAATTAACAATTTCTCCTGGTTCTTGTTTAATAGTCTGTTGTAACAATACTGTTTGTTGTTGCTGAGGAGACAGTTGAGACTGAATAACATTTTGTTGTTGGGGCGAACGTTGAACTAATTTTTGTTGAATTTGAGCATTATGTTGAGCCATGATATGATGTTGTTTGGCTATCTGTAACTGCAATTGCTGATGTTGAAATAACTTTTGCTGT
>VUJU01001667.1:20909-51083 GCA_009835225.1 Aphis craccivora
TGCTGCTGCTGCTGCTGCTGCTGCTGCTGCTGTTGTACTTGTATTGTATTTTGATTATTTTGTGATTGTAATTGCAATTGATTCTGATTATTCTGTGGTTGCAAAATTTGTTGTTGAGGAACATTTTGTTGCTGTAACTGTTGAAATTGTTGTTGCTGTTGTAAAATTATGTTTTGTCTCTGAATGACTATCTGCTGTCTTTGTTGAGGTGATAAATCTGTTTTACCATCTTGATTTCCAGGTACTGTTTGCTGAACGAGTATTTGTCTTTGTTGCTGATTCTGTCCATCGTTCATTTGTTTTTGAATTTGATCAATTTGCTGTAACAACATTTGTCGATGTTGAGCTAATTGCATTTGTCGTTGTTGAACTGCTAATGGATCTTGATTGGCAGAATTGTTTAATTCTTGTTGTTGCTGAGAAATAAGTATGGCTTTTTGGGTGAGCTTCCTCTGTAAGAGCAACTGTTGTTGTTGTGGAGTTAATTGTTGGAAAGTTAGTCGTTGGATCTGCTGAGGTTGTTGAATTTGAGATCCTTGGCTTATAGTAACATTGGTCACCTTTGAACCTTGATATATATTCGAAGTGTTCACCGATGGCATATGACTCTGAAGAGACACAAGTGTTGGCCGTGCTCTTAATGTTAAGCCATCTGGAGATCGTACAAATCTTATAGGAGTCATCCCTGCATGTCTTTTAAAGAAAAAGATAAATTTAAAATAATTAGATTTTTTTCATACATATTTTTATTGATACTCTTTAAATTAATGTATTAATACTTAATAGGATATTACAACCTAGGTTATACACACATAACCTAATGTGTTATAAAACTATTAAAAAATTCAAAGATGAGTTATTTGGCTTATAATAATATTTAAATTTTGAAGGGAGTTCAAGTATTTTAAACAAATTATATGTTACTCCAGAGTAATAATAATTTTAAAATTAAAAAAAGATAAAAACACCAAGAGATGTTCATGATAAAATTATTATCTTTAAATTTAGGTCAATTATAATTTACTATAATATCTATGGCTAACAGTGTTTTCATTATACCATAAATAACAGAATACCAGTTTTTTTGAAATTATAGTGATGTATAGTATACTGTAATGGTTAAGAATTAAGTATACCATATCAAATTGGCATTGATATCAATACTTGAAATTATTTTTAATGCTATCAGCCATAATTTATTTGAAACTAACAACTCAAACATAAAATTAATCTTAATATAAGAGGCATTTGTCCTACTAAATACTATACCCAAACTTTAATAAAATAAGAGATAAATATTTCTTTACAAAATAATAATTGTACGAATATAAATAGACTAAATTATTCATATAAATTCAGAAGGTAATAAAATTCCATATTATAATATTATATTGCAAACAATTTTTTTATAGTTTTAGTGTAAACATAGTATAATCCTACAAACCTTGTTAATAATTGGTCTTGTGTATTTGGATTAACTATTACTTGCCGTGGACTTGATTGACCAGGATTACGTAACTGGGGTGAAGGCAAGTTAGATCTAGGTGATGGTAATGGGGACTGTTGGTTTGGACTAAATGGGTTTTCCTCAGTCTATAAAAACAAAAAAATATTTTAATACATAAAAAAATCTTGTTTCAATATTCTTCTTTAACATACTTGAGATAAAGGAGTGGAAATACTATTATGGGGAGACATGGAGTTCTGTTGATGTTGAATAGTTCCAACAGTTGAATTTGGAGACATCATAACACTTGGAGACTGTGGACTTTCTGCAGTCGTTGAACGGTGTTTATTTTTGTACTCCTAATCATACATGTTATTATTATTAACTCAAATTAAACATTTTATCATTGTTTATAATATTACCTGTATAATAGCCATATGCTGTTTATTTTGCTTACGACTTGAATCCAATAGTTTTTGCACAGCTTGCTGTTCTTCAGTAACACGTCGAAATTCTATTGAGTCGTGTTCTGATAGCTCATTACCTTGTTTTCTAGCAACACGTTGTTTACTATTCATGCTCTTTCTCATTTTTCTTAACTTCTGAACTTCACTTTCATAATATTTCAATTGCTTAGTTATATTGTTACTTTGTTCATTAAGCCATACTTCATAAGTATGCTGTATTTGGCGATCTTGTTCTGTAGCTATAACTTCAGGTGGCTGTGCTGGAGGTGTTAGTACTGGAGCATTATAAATTGGAACTTTTAGAGCTATAAACAAAATAAAATTATAATATCAACCAGTCTAAAACAAAAACTTAACTAACATTGTTCAGTAAATTGTTGTCTTGCTGGTGATTGACTGGGTAATTGCTGAGGTTGTGACCAGTTTTGTACAGGCTGAGATGTTGATCTTTGCAAAAATGTAGGTCTTTGCATATGTATTTGATCACTGACTTGTTGTTGTACAACTCCTGTGGCACCTAAACAAATTTGTAATGTTATATTAAATAGTAATAAATAAATAAATTATATAAAAATAAAATTACTTTGTTGAATTATAGGTGGTGATGCTATAGCAGAACCACTAGCAGAAGAATTCATAACATCAGCTCGCAAAAGTTCAAAATCAGCATCACTCATTAGAGCAGGGAGAGAAGAACCAGTGGATGAAACATTACTATTAACACCTGATGAATCAACATTTTGTCGTTTCTCTTGTTCCCGTTTTTCTTGCTCCAAAAGATCTTCCAATAATAAGGGCTGTTCCTAAGAAATATTTTTTTTTTTATTAATATTCATTAAATGACTGTAAATTTATAATTCATAATATTCTACAATAGACACTAATTATTTCAAGATTTTACAGTGCTAAATGAAACAAACAGCATGCTAAATCTTGACAATAAATAATATTTAATTGTAAAGCATGCTAAAATTATGTATAAAAATAATATAATATGTAAAAAAACAATGATATAATAAAATTCATAAAATACAAGAATTTTTTTTTTTTTAATTATAAACTTATAAACAAAACTTATTTATGAGAATTATGTAGTACATTATATATTTAGAAATAATTGTATAATTACAATAACAGAAATAAATAAAAATGTATTATGATTAAAATATAATAACATAAATAAAATCTATTATTATTAGAATGGTATTCTTGTCATATACGGTCTTCAGCACATTACTATACAGTATACATCATATGCAGTCTACCATATGTTTTTTTATATTTAATTAAAATATCATTACATATAGGTATATAAAACATCATAATTATCTATAAAAATAATTATCAGAAAATATTTATTATGTATTACAATATGATTTTAGGTCTCTTAGAAAACATTCAACAGTCTTCTTTTTCATTTTTCTATCATTGTTCTGCTAAAAAATATAAATATCAATTTGAATAAATCAATTTTCCTTTAAAAGTGTATAAAAGTATTTTCCTCTGACTAAATAATTAAATTGAAATTTATGGCAAATAATTAATGTAATTATTAAAAACTTTGATTAGAGGTAAGTTAAATAGTTGCCAGCATTCACTTGTTGGGACTCTGTACATGCATGGTAGATGACAAGTATACAGTAGACCGTATACAACAAGAATAACATTAAAATATACAAGATAACTAAACAAAAAGATATCTTTCAAATAAAATATAGAATTTTAAACCAATAAAGTTCTGTAAATATTGGAAATCAATTTTTCAAAAACCAATTAAAAATTCATTTTTTTTTCTCATTTTTTAATACCGTAAAACTAAAATTAAAACTAAAAACCTAAAAACTGAGATTAAAAATCCATAGCTGAAACCTAATAATTTAGAAAAACCATTTGAATTTCAAAGTTATGATTAGAACATCATCAATTATGAAAAGTTGGACTTTTTTCAACATTTTAATTTTTAACTATTTTTAACAAGTATGTAAAATATTACAAATCAAAATGTTATATGTATGTAAGATGGAGATACACATGCGGGTGTAGTGAACACTCCTCAAACAATATTTAATATCCTTAATATGAAGGATAAAAATCCATAAAATTTGTTTTACAGAAATATAAAAATATAATTTTATATTTAGTATTTACTATACTTAGACAGTTAGACCATTCAAATGAATTATATATGTTGATTTTTGATAGATTATTAATTACTAAAATATGTTAAGTCGCCTAACTCTAATATTTTCCAAGTTTATGATCATAGATAAAGTGATTAGATATATATATCCTATTTTATAAAAGCTGAACATGTACTACAGACTTTTAGAGCTGATTTGAGAATGAATTGCGGAATAATAGAGAAAAAGAACTAATTATACAAAAAAATATCTCCAGTTTATCAAATCTATCATTCAGGATTATCAATTCATAAAAAGTATTCATTCAAGATTGGTTACCATAATCACAAACCTAATATTTTTAATATATTTTTTTTAAAATAACTCAAAAACTACTCATTAAAATTTTGATTTTTGTACAACATGATTTCAGAAAAATTATCTGCTATATAGTTTTAAGTAGAAAAGGGGGTTGTCATTTCAAAAATAAAATTTTGTATCCACAAAAGGCACTTCTTAAGTAATATAAAATAATTTCAAGAATTTGAGAATATGGTCTTTAAGTATACTTAAAAATTCTAAAAATCAGATTATGGATAACTGCATTATTTAATGAGAAAAAATATGAACATGCTTGGTGAATCACGCATACATCTTTGGTAATTATAAGTGTTAATTAACATTAATTTTAACATCAAAAGATTCATATAGTAATACATTTAAATGAATACTTCATATATACATGGTTAAATTGATAAACATTTAATATTTTAAGTTATATTTAATAATTTACTAGTCTATTAAATATAAATAGAAAACTAAGTGCTGGATAGATTATGAAAACCAATTGGACCATAGTAAAAATTTAATTTAATTTATAAATTTAATCAAATGTATTTGATTTTGTTTCATAGATATGATTTTTATTATAACTAAAAAAAAAAACTATAATATTATTATACTAATTAGTGCCAAATTTAGTGAGTTGAATAGAAAAAAGACAGAACTAATAATAAGTAAAATATGCAAACTATGTTTTGACTCAAAAAAAAATTAAAAATTAAATAATATTGTCAAATAAAATAAATTAAAATTACCATTTTTTTGTTTAATAATAGATTTAAGATATAATTCAAATAGAAGTTAATAATTCAATTTGATAACAATATAATTATTTTTATTATTGGTTTGATAGTAAAATACAATATATAGATCATAGTGTATTTTTTTATGTAAATAACCAAACTAATTTAACATATATTTTTAATATATTTCTTTTATTATTACCAAGGTTTGTTTTAAACTTTTATTAAAATTACAAAAAATGTGTTATATTAATAAAGTAATTATGACAGTTATAAGCATCTAAAGTTAAATCGAAATGATTGATTCCTAGAATATGAAATAAACTTATGTTGTCTATTCTTTTACCTAAAGTTTAAAAAATTTTTAATTTATAATTGTTTAGTTTTATGTATAATATTTATTGATATTAATATAATTATATTGTGTTTAATGTTTGTTCTACGTAAAATTTTACAATTTCTGAAGTTAAAATTAAACAAAATTTTTGGTAAAAATAAATATTTAAAAACATTTTAACTTTATTTTAAAGAAATGAAAAAACTTAAAATGAATAAATTTTTTATTTTGAGTCAAAACAAAGTTAAATTTATATTTGGTAGATATTCAGTGTTATTTAATTACAACACATCTAAAACAATGTGTAGTGCAAATTTAATTGTTTAATGTAAGTAAATTCTTTTTTATTTCACAGTATTTAATTTCACGATATATCATCCATCTCAATTCTTCTAATTACCTGAAGCAACAATGGTCTTCTCTGCATTTGAACGCCCATAAGACTGTGTGGTACCATGTCATTGTGTGGTAAAGGAGCCCTCATACGGACCTGAAGGGGGGCCACATTTTTCATATATTATGTATATTTTCAAGCACACAAATTTGAAATATTTCACCCAACATTTAAATTAACAGAATAAAACAATATATTTATTCCTATCCTTAATTTTTACAATTGCACATTACTTATACATAAAAAAAATTTTAACCAGATCAGATGATGTTATCAAATAAAATAAATATTTGACAAAAGTATTTTTAATATGAAAAATGCATGCTTTCTTTCTGAAAGTCTACAAAAAAAAATATCTAGATGCAAAATAGGAGAAACCACTGAAGGGATTACAACAAATAATTGAACTACTATTATGCTATGACAATATTAATTATAATATAATATAAATAACACTTTACCTGATGTTGTCCTGGGTATGGTGGTGGAGGTCCTGGATAAGGTGGAGGTGGAGCCAACTGGCGAGTTTGTTGAACTGTTCCTTGCTGTATAATCTGCTGAGAACTTATCAAACGATTAGGCACAACTGTACGCTGCATTTGAATTAATCGCTGTTGTTGCTGAATAGAGACTGAAAATCGAAATAGAAATAATAATATATAATTTTAAATATATTAATAATTGCCGGGAGGAAGCAATGCGAAAGCAGTCCCCTCTCAGTCGTCGGTTCAAACAGCAAAAAAAAAAAATATATATTAATAAAAAAATTTAATTTAATACTTTACCTGGTCCAATTGGTGACATTTTAGGTATTTGATTTTCTGCAGAAAAATTTGACATGAAATTCATATTATTTTCTCTGCTCTGCATCACATTACCTATTTGATTATCTTGAACAATCTAAAATTTTACAAAATTAAATTATTATATATTAAATATTTTCCATAAATGTATATTACTTGTGCATTAACAACATTTTGCGAAGTTTCAAGTTTTGGAGAATGAATAATATCTTGTTCAAACTTTTCAATTCCTAAAACTGCTACACTATTTTGATCTTTTCTATGATTCAGACTACCCAATCTTTGTAGATCATCTACTTCTTCCTTAGATTGTTTAGTCTCAATTTCTTCTGAAGACTTATCGTTTGAAACTGTTTTGTTGTGAGAACTCTTATTGGATTCCTCATCATCAACAAGATCGTATAAGATATTAGTTTTATTACCACAATCTAAGTTGTCAAGTTCCGGATCAGCGTACTCCAATATATTAAAGTCAGCTCCCATTTCAGCTACATACATACATATGTTTGGTAATTTATTATAATATATATATATATAGTAAAGATTAAGAATACTCATAAATAATTTACCTAAGAGTTCATCATCATCATCTAAATCACCCAAAAGGGCATTGACTCCATCAACCTCACCAATATTGTTTGGATCTCCTTCTTGTTGTAGTTTTTCTAATTCATCCCTAACACTATCTGTAATTTCTTCACTTCTACTGTCTACATTATCAGCACCTAAAGCATAAATTTAATTATAGCAGTAACTTTTATACATAATATTATTTTTAATTATTTTACCATTAATAGAATTTTGCTGAGACTGGTGCTGTAATATATCACTATGTCTACCAACAGATACATTTTGACCAACTATAGATTGGGACATTGAACTAGGATCATTTATTATTGATGAAACTTCATTTATTGGAGCTTGATATTTCTGGTCTAGGCTTTCAGATCTTTCAACTAGAAGAAAGTAAATTAAAATTATTTACATTATATTATATAAATTATATACTAAATAAATACCTGAAAATGGTTGTTGTTGCTGTTGCTGTTGTTGCAGCTGCTGATGTTGCTGTTGATGCTGCTGTTGTTGTTGCAGCTGTTGTTGCTGTTGCTGTTGTTGTTGAAGCTGCTGTTGTTGCTGCTGTTGTTGCTGTTGTTGTTGCTGTTGTAATATTTCATAGGGCCTAGAAGTTTGTTGTGTTAACGCTTGTTGTGTAATTGGATTTTTAATACCAGATACAAATTGTTGAGCATTCATGTTATTATTAATAACTGCACCAGCAACTGTACCACCAGTAGTTGATCGTTGTTGTATTAACAATCGAATTCGTGGATCTGATAGCTAAAAATGTAATTGATAATGTTAATTTGTAAAACACATTTATTTATATTAAAATATATAATGTTTTACTTGGAATTTTTGATCTTGAGCTCGTTGCCGAATAACCATTTGAGCATTTGGTGTACCCATTGGTTGGAAAGGCATGCGTTGAGTCTTAACAGCACTAGGAGGTAAAGGCTGGCGAAATGTTGGTCCAGATGATGGAGTTTCAAAATCTTGATTTGGTACATTTTGAGAACTAATTTCTTGATTTGGTGTATCTTCGTTATTCCACATACGCTGATCAGCTGTTGTTTCTTTTTTAAACTGCTGTCTTTGAAGTAATTCCCTTAAATGTCTTGTCATTTCTTGATTAGCTTGAGGTGATGAAAATATATCTTCTCGGCCTCGTGGAGATGTAGGATTAAAATGAATGTTTCTTTGTTGAACAGTAGAAGTTGAAGATATTGGTGGACTAAACAAGTCTGTTGGTCCTGGTGTTGATTGTGAACGTGTATATTGAGGGGACGGTGATGCTGAAGCAGGACTCACAACTCTGGTCACTTTCAATACAGGCGAAGGATATGGTGATCTGGATTGTTGTTGAGAACTTACACTACTGGGACTTTGTAAGGGAGTTAAAGAACCATCCTACAAAATTGAATTTATAACCTCATTTACTAATATTTGATACAAAATTAATTAATTTAATTTACCTGATTAGTAGCAACTTGTAATTGAGTAGCCAAATTTGGTGTATGAATCAACACTTGTTGATCTGAATTAGTGAATTGATTAGTATCAATAGAGAGATTTCTTGGATTAACTGATATACTTCTTTGATATACTATTAAAATTATAAAATTATGTATAATATATATTTATAAATAAAAAAAAAACAGTTTATACAATAGAAAAAACCATTAAATAATATACCTCCTTGAGTACGTTGGTCTTGCATTACTTGCTGCTGTTGGGCAGCTTGTGCCTGCTGCTGTCGCATTGCTTGTAACTGTTTCCACTGGCGTTCATTTTCAGCTTCACGTGTTCTCTGCTGAGATATCATTTTATCTTGATCCTATTACCATAAAATAGTAAACTTATGTTAATTATAATTCTAAATTCATAATAAAAACGAATACTCAATAAGTTTGAAGAACTCAGTATGAAGAAACAAATATAAGTATAAATTAAAGCTCATTATTATTTTTTTATTATTAATGCATCTGATGAAAAAACAAATAAGAATGATAAATTATATTTATTTATACATTAAGAAGAAAATTCACCAGAATCCCATTTGTTTTGTTTGTACATAGTACATACATAAACATTTATTGTTTAAATCTATTTATGTATTTTTGTGTACCCTTATAGAATTACATCTACTATGTTTTTGGTTAGTTAATATATTAATATATATTTATATAGATACATTGCATTAAATATTATCCATATATCAAAAAATTTAAATAACTACAGTACTAAAAAATTAAAAATAAGCTTTGTACTCTAAGGAATCTAAGCTACTACACACCATGCTATATTTATAAATAATCAACAGCGCTTATTATACCAAGTATAAAATAAATGTATCAGAAACTAATCAAGATGTAAAATAGCTGTTAAATTGAAGATATTTTAGAAAAAAAAAACCTTAAATTAATCAATGTTTGAATATAATCTATAAGTTTTATAAACTAGCAGGATTATTAAAAGAATTCAAAAACAAAAAAAAAACCAAATGTTGTAGTTTGACCAAAAAAAAAAAAAAAATGACAGCCATATGCAACAAATTGTGTCATATTTTGTAAAAATTAAATATACCCTCTAGTAAAAATGAAATAGCTATTTTTAAAATAACTTTCCATACACTGCTTGATTTAGATTGTAGTTAACTAAAAACAAACATTGCTAAAACTAATGTATCAAATAGAATTCAATAAATTAAAATTTAATTTAAAAAAATTCTTAGTTATAAAAAATGTACAATATAATTCAATACTAATTGAATTTGGCCAATACTTTATTTTTAATAAGTCAACCTAATATTACTATAATTCAAATCCATCACCAACAATAGTTTACAAACATAATAGTCAGCAATATTGTTAAGATACCTCATTAATTAAACAAATAACAGCATTTGATAATTTTCATATAGAAAGATAAAAAAAAATAACTTAATACGTAATTAAACAATAAATACAGATTATTTATGAATTTAGAAGCAATATACGAGTAGCTGGGAATATACTAAAAACACAACAAAAAAAAATAGAAGAGGCTGAACAGTCAAATATCCAAAGAAAATCATTTCCCAGAACGTGCAAGTGAACGCTCACCACAGGGTCATAAGTCTCTTGACCAAGGGACGGGAGTGTACGCATTATCTCAGATGGTGTTAGAACACGTATTTGTTGGTCAGACAGCGGAGGTGAAGTGCTGACTGAATTGTTAGTACTGCTAGCGGTTATGTTAGTTTTAGCGCCCTCAGTGCCAGCTGATGATGATTCATTTCTTACCAACTGAACATTACGTATTGTGCCAGTCGGCTGTGATGTGATTATATGTAATAGGTTATTGCGTGAATCAGTTTGATTTTTAGTATCTAACGTAGCTAATATTGAATTAGACATTATTAATGATGGAACTGTTTGTATTATATGAATACTGTTTGGGGGATAATGTAGAGTTCCCCTTTCAGATGAACCTGATGTTACATATTGATATTGAATAGGTTCAGACGAATTCTTTTCAGCAGGAATGATGTGGATAGTTCTTAAATTAACAGGATTAGGAGATGGAGGGTTAGGTAAGACTGGTATATATTGTATTGTAGATGGATGAGTAGGAATAGTAGTAGGAAATGTTTGCTGAGGTGGGTTAGATTCAGGTTCGGGATCAGAAGGCTGAGGAGATTGTGAGTTAGTATGACCATCACCAGCGGCAATTAGTATTGCGGGTTGCATCAGTTCTTTGGTGGGACACACCTCTCCATTGTTAATCGTCGGACTCTGGGTAGCACTAGATGTTGAACTGGTCCTGTTGTCGCCACTGGTACTGTCTTCCTTCACGGCCTGTTTTGTGTTGTTATAGAACGGGTGCCATTAAAGAAACAAATCCCAAAAGCAATAAAATGAGAACATATCAACTAAAGATTCTAACACTCTAATGATGGATATCAAATTGTGTTTTTGGATCGGTATTGAAAAATCTTATATAATTATTTTAATAGTTAAGAAAATTATTTACTTATTAATTACCTATATAAATAAGAATGGAAAAATATTTTTCTGAAAGTTCATAAAATATATTTTTTTTAATGATAATATTATGTAATTAAAAGAAAACACTTAAGTATAAAAAATCAGATAATACAAATATGTATTGTATATAATTGTCTTTATCAGGTATAAACGAAGAAAACAATACTATAAGATAACCTAACCAGGTCAATACATTTTAAATCATTTATTATATAACTAAATTAAAATTTGATTTCATATTAAATTGCACTAAATAACCTAAATTACAAAATAATAACTGTCAAGTGTCAAGAATTGTTTTTAATTTGTCATTTAATCATTCAAACAAAAATAAATGATTTTTTTACCATGAAATTCAATTTAACTGTTGATTTTCATTATTTTATATTAGTAAAATATTTTCAACTAGTGTCATGAAGGAAATAATCTATGTGCTTAATCCTAGAAAAATGTGATAACTTAAACAGGATATTTTAACATTTGTTAAGTAATAATTTCACTTGAGGATCCTAATACTATAATTCTATTTATTAAATATATTTGGATTTGTGTGAACTGTATAAATCTAAAAATTGCAGTGTAAAAATTACTAGTGCTTAAATATTATCAACAACTAGACATAACCAATAAAATAAAACCAATATTGTTTTAATTTATCTGTTTTCAATGAATCCCAAAAATGTGCAAAACGCTGTAATTTGTGATTGGCCTAAAACACAGAAGTAATATGATGATTTATCATACATTTTAATTACCAAAAGCGCTTTGGCCAAGTCACATAAGCACACACAAATAAATTTTAAACTTAAGCCCCAATAAAAAAGCTTCATTTTATGTAAAGGAACTTTTAAAAATACCATGTATAATCTTCCAATGTACATTTATATTTTGTCCCCACTAGATATTATGATAGATAAGCTCATGGGATGAACGCTAATATTAGTCCATGATTTTCATATACCATTATGATATGGTGCTTGATATAATAATTTTTCTCGATAGACATTTTGCAATAACTGTAATTCTTACCTGTTGTGCTTTTTTCTGTCTCAAATTAGTTCTATTTTCTCTTGCTTTTAACAAAAATGGACTCTTTTGTTCTGGAGACAATGTTCTCCACTTCTTTAATATTTGTCTTGATCTTTCAGGCCAAGCTTAACATTTAAAATAAAAATTAATATAACATTCAGTTTTAAAATAAATAAAAATCATACAAGGAAATTCTGTTTTCCATTCAGGATGAGTAACATTAGCATAAAGTACAGCTGATATTGAAGCTTTAGGTCCTAATGCTTCATCAGCTTCCATCTTTTGAGAATTTCTTTGGCTCGTATTTATAGCTGATGACTGAGATCCAACACCTTCTAAACTATCTTCACCGCCACTATTTTGAACCCAAGGACTATGAGGTTCAGAAAATGCTGGACTAAATTGAGATGGACTACTAAAATGTTAAATAAAAATGTTCATATTGTTATATATGTAAAAAAAAAAACCTTATATTTATTATAAGTAAATAATAAAAAATTATTATTACTTACTTGCTATATTCAGAATGATATGGAGACATAGCTGGATAAATAGGAGAAGGCATATTGGTAACTACAGGTGGTAATGCTGGAGCTGGTACTTTTCCACGGGACATATTAGTTTGTACACCTAATAATTTTTAAATTAGTTACTTTTAATATTTAATTGTACTAAATAGGATTTACCAGTACGAGATGGAGACATTATTGGAGCATGGTTTTGATTTTGAACCATTACAACTCCATTTTGAGCTGGAGGTATGGCAGCCATATTATTATTACTTATTAATAACATATTAGAGCTATTCGGGTCTTGAGATTCTTGTGAAGCATCATCAGTTAAAACAACTTTGAAAATCTCCTCTACATCCTTACTATCCATATTTGGTAAACCTGAATTAAATAACAATTTTAATTTAATAATTTTCCCTAAGAAACAATAAGTTTAGACTCTAAACTTAGACTAAAAAAAAAATGTAATCATCATATGAAAAATATATGTCACACAATTAAATTTAAAAATAATCAATAATACTAAGATAATAATTTATATAATATAAAGAAATCGTTTAATTCTGTTATCATTTATTATCTAATAAAATGAATAACCTAAACAGGGTGAATAATTTGTTTATTTAACTCAAACTATGGTTATCCACTTAATTATCTTAATCATGATGTTATATTATAAATATTAGTAATTTACTATACTTAGTTAAAAAATTACTAACTATCTGTCATTTTATAATATATGACTAGTGTTTATATGAAAATAAATACTCATTCAGCTATTCAGTCTTATATTTTTATTTAGCAAACCATATTTATAAAATATAAATCATTTTTATAACTATTAAGCTTGATGACATTCTATTTTTATTGTAAAAATGAAAAATAAAAATTTAAATACACAAATATTGAACTAAATCTAAAATAATAAAAAAAACGTATTTACCTGTCTCTCTGACCATAGAATCAAGATTAAAGTGAGAACCTAGAATCTCACTAAATTCATCTTTTTGAGCTGTAGTATTGGTTCCATTTATATCAGGTTCTTCTACTACTAAACCAGTATCTAAAAAAAAAATGAGTTAAATACCAATTTTTGTTGATATGATTAATACAAAATACCTTCCATTTCTGTCTTAATACTTCTATTTTGTTCATTCATAATAGAATCTAATAAATTGTCAGACAGCAAAATATCTTTCAGTGAATCATTTTCATTTGTCGGTGGTATTTCCTTTTTCTAGAAAAATAGTAAAAACAAAATTATATTAATATCTAACAGAATATTTTCCTGTACACCAGCTAATCACATATAAAAAAACTTTTTAATAATAAAATCTTAAAATTTAATATACATTCCAAATGTGCTGCAATTCACGAAAGAAATGTTTATACTGCATCACATAAAAGAATACATCAAACATCAACCAGAAATCTTTTTTCTCTCATATTTCTATAAAAAAATCAACCCAAGTGTCAACTGTTCAAACTAATTGTATGCCATTATAAAAATTAGGAAACATTATTCAAACAGCTGACATTTAATGGATGTGCAAGTAATATAACAGTATATTTAAAGATTTTAATTTAAATTTTTTTAATGTTTGTATAGAATACTTTTGAAAATTAAATAATCAACAGTTTAAAATTTCAGGTATTTCAATAGATATTTTAATATTGTAAAAGTTTCAAGTATTTTAGAAAAGTTAGAAATTTAGAAATATTTCACAAGCATCTTTAAATCTAAAATTAAGTTACAATATATTTTTGATACAAATATATAACATTGCTTAAAAATTAAATCTTTTAAAAAACACGAATTTTCTATCAGAGTATAATTTACGCATATCAGACATTTTCAAAACATTTAACTTACTTTTTCAACAACTTTAGGTTGTTCATTGTGTTCAATAATCTCTTTCTTAATATTTATGCATTTATTGACCACATCTTCTTTTGTTTGTTGTTTAGCTTTAATGTCTTCCATGATTTTTAATTCAGCCTAGTAATTAAATATAAATATTATTTGATAAAAAATAAATTAATATTACATAAAAAAAAATGTAAAAAATATTTAATGTAATGAAATCTAACCTGAGAAAGTTCGATTGTTTTAATATCATCATCTTTTTCTTCTACTTCTTCAGACTCACTACTGTCCAAAATTTGTGCAGCAACATTACAGGCATCCAACAAATCACGTCCAAAAAATGCATCTTGTATATAATTTGGATAACTTTCAGCAATTTTACTCTTAGGTTTTTTCCAACGATTTTGTTTTCGCCTTGGTTTATTGTCTTCCCCATCCCCATCCTGAGTATTTTCTTCATCTTTATCTTTAGCTCGGGGCATACGACCTCTAACAACAAATCCCCCAATGCCTAATTTTTGGAGATTCCTTACTCGTTTTCGACGCAAAACCATTACACCAGTTTCTAATGTTAAAATACTAAAACCTTCAGGTGCTTCAGGAGGACGACCATCATCACGTGGCTGTACTGTCATTCCTTCTTTATAAATAGGTTCTGGTTCACATGGTTCTTCTTTAATATCATCAAAATCCATCTTATAAGCATCATCATGATCTAAAGAATCATTAATAGTATCTAAAATAAAATAAATTTATTAGGTAAGTATATTTTATAAAATCACAAAAATATAAAATAGATATGATCTAAGCCAGGAGTTCCCAACTACAACCCTCGAACAAATTTTAACCGGCCCGTGACCCCCTTAGGATAGTAAATATAAAAGGAGATATCTAACATTTAAAAATTAAAAATTGTATGTGTTATAATATATGTATAAACTTTTGACCCGCCAAGAGATGATGAATATTATTTGTGGCCCTTGAATAAAAAAGTTTGAAGACCCCTGGATCTAAACAAATAAATATAATCTTACCTCTACTATTACACACAACAGATTCAATAGCTGCCATAATAGCAGCTTCTTTTTCCATTTGTGCTTTTTTTAAGTCTTTTCGCTTTTTACGTTGATGTGATATTTCTATACCACTAGTTAGAACTTTCATATGTTGAACACCCGATTCAGATAAATAAATTCCATCCATACAGTATTCATTAATTATCCCTTTAGCTGCATCTGGACTATTATCACGTGATGAAATTTTCTGTTTGATTTTAGGGCTTGAGATATGCGCTAAATGTGCTGGAACCGTCCCACGAGGACGACATAATAAACAACTATACCCATCTTCTGCACATTTTTCTGCATCTTCTTCATTTTCAATTTTATCACATTTTCCATGTAGCCATCTAGAAAATAAAAGATAAAAATCATAATTTAAAACTAGAATTGTCATGATATAAAAAATATAAAAAAATTACCGATCACACTGAGAACATTTAATAATCAATTGACTATCAGTATAGGATTCTTGACATGATGGACAAATACTACGAGATGCACAAGGTCCACATTCAGAATAATTATTCAACCAAGAACAATTGAAGCCTGGATCATTTGAACCACATGTCAAGCATTGAGCACACCTTCAAAAGCAATATTTTTAATATAATTAAATTTAATTTAAAAAAAATAATTTATCATACTTACCATTTACATTTCCAAGTTCCTCTAGGGACATAATCAAGTTTTGGATCAGTACAATAAATATGATAAGAAATATCACATTCATCGCACAGAATAAGTCTAGACTCATCGTTACGTTGCCCACACCCTTCACAGACAGTACAATCTAAACATCTCCATCCTTTTTGAAGGATAACTTTGGTTACCTGTAAAATTGAATTATTAAGATAAATTATATTCTTGAAAATTATAATTTTATGCAGTAACTTACTTTAACATTCACACAAAAAGGGTGATAGCACTGCCCACATTGAGAACATGAAATAAGACATGCTTCTTGATCTGTACCTAAAGATCCACACATAACACATATATCTTGCCCAAGTACAAATTTATCTTTAGCTGAGCATAAAACAATTCGACTTTCAGTATTTGGTTCATTATCATTTGAAGAATTTTTGGAGCTTACGTCAGATAAAGGCCTCTGCAAAATAGTTTAAAATAATTTAAGACAGTTAAAACTTGAACAATATTTTTAACCACTAACTTGCAATCCAAGACCTGGTACACCAAAAATGCCTCGCATTCTTCCTCGAGGTCTCTTTCTGGGAAATTCTACAAGGCGTTGTCCTTTTTTCTGGTACATGGGTTTTAATGCAGCAGTGAGTTTTCCTAAACCTTTAGCACGCCCAGCATATCCAGATAGCAATAATCGTTTCTTAGTTACTTTGCATGCAGCATATGGTTTTCCTTTACCCAAACCATAACCACCCATTCGACCATCATCAAAATCTTTATTACTCTATAAATCATAAGAGAGAGTTTTGAATTTCTAACTATTAGTTTATTTAATCAATTACTAATTTAGTTATATACCTTAAACTCTAAATCATGTTCTGGTTGATAAACATCCATTGAACTATTTGAGTCTCCAAATTCTTCATATCCATCACGGCGCTGTTGTACAGCATTTTTACATAAAGGACACATATACTCAGATGCTGAACTTTTGCTGTGGCTAGTAATATACTCAGCCTCTGGATCACAAGCACCATGTATGTATTTTCGACAAGATATGCATTGAACCATTTCTCGATGAGCAGCAGCTCGATAAGCTCGATGACAAAGTGGACATGAAGAACCTTTATTACGTTGCTGATAACAAGAATCACAGACAGTATAATGGGCATGCCAACGAGATGATAACCCAGCACCTGGAGTACGAGAACCACAGTCCGTGCATACACGACAGCACTAAAACAAAATAATAGTAAAAATAGTCTGTATTGTCTGTTATTTGAAAAATAATAAATATAACTTAGTATACATTCAATAAAAATAAAATATTGTTAAGTTAACAACAAAAGTATAATGGAAATGTTGTAATTACTTTGCATTTCCAACCAATTTTAGGTATAGTTGTCACTTGAGGTCTTAAACACCCAGGATGATAAGCTTTATCACAACCTTCACATAACATAACTTTAGTCTGTTCAGCTGGTTGCCGACAGACTTGGCAAATTCGGCAATTACCACATTGCCATCCAGCTCTTACTCCTTAGAATTTAAAATATTTATAATAAAAAAGTAACAATTAAAATAAATAACAGAAATAACTCATTTAATCATACCTGGGAGTAGAGCTAATCCAATACAAACACCGTGGTAATGGTTACCACAAACTGTACACATCATTAAATTAGAAACATCTCCAAGAGTTGAGCAAATACCACAAGCAACATTGGCAGAAAGTTCTTTAATAAAATAATCAATTAGCACAAATTTCAATTACATTTCAATATTATAATTAGTAATTACCCATTAAAGGAACATGGTCAAGATGAGAATTGCATATTAAAGCTGGTACACTCATCTCTTGAAATGAAGCAGAAGCAAAAATACAAGGATAATGAAAATATTTTAAACAGTTGGTGTATGTACATGGAGCACTGGCACCTAAATGGCCACAGTAAGAACATCGTCGCATTAAGCTCTCCAAAATAAGTTCAGGCACATTTTCCAATGAATCAGATGCATCACACTTTACACCTTGAGTCCAAGTAGCACAAAACTGATGTACATAAACATAACCGTTTGATTCAAATTGTTCATATAATGTGTTTAAATCAGGAACATCCAAATGGCCAATAACACTAAGCTCATCCACAGGTTCAAAACTACAAGTTGAAAATTGTTGTTGTCTAAAAACAATAGTTTACAAAAAAGAATGTTATTAATTTATACTTAAAAATACTAAAATGCAAGTAATTGATAATGAATAAGATAGTATTGAGCATTACACAATATGAAAATTATGACTCACTTAAATTTAGCAGCAGATTTTTGCCTCCTATACTGTATAATTGGTGCCATTTCAGCAGTTGGTGATTGTAATGGCATCGGAGTTAATTGTTTAGTAACTAATTGCTTAATAAAATCATCTAATGTTGATTTAAATTCTTTATCCCATTCTAACCTTATAAGAGATCCTTGTCCAAGTTGACTTCGTTCTCCTAAATTACAAAATGCACATACTTTTCCTGGCCTAAAAATAAAAATATAAGTGACACGACTAAAACAAATATCACAAACTATTTACCAAGTTTCTTGATATAATACATTTCTATCATCAATAGCAAGATCAACTGATGATGAAGTAGGAGGTGTATTTTCATCAGTTCGGGAAACATTTGGAGATTTACCTTCAGCATCTTCCCTATTAATAATAAAATTTAAAAAATATGTTATACTTATTTTTTTCTGTTTCTTGATATATTATATATTTTATACATATAGTTTTTATTACCTTCTCCATCTTTTAATTTTTAAATTCAATTTTTTCATTTGTAAAGGACTATCATAAGATGTTATAGGTGTAATAGCATTTCTGCCAGGGGAACATGATGTTGTTTCTTCATAATTACCTTCTAAAAATAAATATTTGTAATATAATAAATTAATTTACTTCATAAAACTGAATGTATAAAAAGCAATGTACCATCTGTCTTAATAGCAATATCAATAGGTGTTTGATTAGAAGAAGTTTCATCTACTGATATAGAAGCTGCTTCTGTAGAAATACGTGAACAATCTTCTTCTTGATAATCTGGATCATCATCCATATCTTCATTATCATTATCATCCTCATCCTCATCTTCATCATCT
Organism: Aphis craccivora; assembly: GCA_009835225.1. NCBI lineage: Eukaryota > Metazoa > Arthropoda > Insecta > Hemiptera > Aphididae > Aphis > Aphis craccivora. The sequence continues at coordinate 40,410 of VUJU01001667.1, forward strand.
TCATCATCATCATCGTCTAACAAAGGAGCACCATTGTCAACATCATCATCAGAACACGGATCTTCATCTATGTCCATTTCATCAGATTTATCTAAAGATGTCTTAGACATCTTTGACTTGTCATTATCCATTTTCTAAACAAGAGATAATATTATAATTAGAGACTTTTGAAACTTTAAATAGATTAATGCTAATGGTGTTAATATAACACTAATATAATACACTCTCATAATTATAGAGTAGTATTGTTTATTGCAAAATATAAATGTCTATTACTGCAATTAGAGTGATATAAAAATAATTAACTAATTTTCCATCACTAGTTCACTACCAAAAACATTTGAAACAATACTAATCATTTTCAAGGAATGAGTTTAATTAATGCTTCTGCGAGTAAATAATTTGTAAAAAAATAACAATATTATTATCACCTATTATATAAATATAATAATATAATATAGAGAGAAGTTATGATTTTTGATGTAGGTATCTACAACAAATAGCTTATAAGTCACTTTTAACACACATTTTATGTTTAATTCATGACATTTAAAAATAATAATAGATCTAATAACCAATTTTAATTTAATACAAAAAGAAAATATAAATAACTTATAAAATAATTCAAGTATCTAATTTATTAATTTATTTTTTAAAGCTTTTCTTGTATATTTAATTTTAAAAACTTAACAATCTACCATTTAATTGGACAAATAATAAATTAAAAATAGAAGTACATAATCAAAATGCATTTATGTTTGAAATTGTTTATTTTTATAATAAAAATGTATCTTGTTTGTAGCATTAGTATAAAAAATAAAACTATAACTTACAAAAAAAAATATACATGAGTAATATTCCGATGCTATTAGAAAACATGATTTAATCATGAAAGTTCATATAAATTTAAAAAAAAAATAGCTGTTTGAAAATAAAAATTCGAGTTTAATATTTTCAGACACGCTAAGAATATAGCATAATAATTAATGAAAATATTGTGGAACATTCCGGTGTGTCAATGAGTTGCGCCTGAACAATTCTAATGTGAAATATTACGAGCAGTCACCATTCACAGTGACATAGGTCCCCTTACACAAGCACTGAGTCTATCATCTAAAGGTTGTAGACTCTTTAATGTGTGGCAGACGATGAGAGACGGCCAGTCGCCAGTCTAACGGTGGTGTGGAAGAGGGGGGCCAAAAAACTGACCAAAAACGCTGAGTTCGCGGACCGTACGGCGAATACGCGGGAGTCAAGTTCGCCGGGCCCTCTTCTCGAATGAGGAGCAGGCAAGCGGTAACGGATACGAAAAGCTCTGCCTTACAATGGTAACGACCGATCCGCAAACAAGAGTAGTGGGTTAGCGTAGTAATGAATCCAATGGTGGCGACAAGAGACTTACTGTGTGTTTGATCGTCGGCGACTGCAGTCAGGCCAAAACGCATACTATTTGGCGGCAAATCAGCGGAACGCTTAGCCTCCAGGAATTGAGCGGGAGTAGTAGTGGGCGAGACGCTATCCGTTACGCCGAAGAGCTTTTGACCGGAGGTTCCTTACATGGCGAATGGGCGCATAGAAACGGCTGGAGCACAAAAACTATCGGCACACTACACGGAGCGAGGCGTCGCCGTCGTCGTCGCGGCGATGTTTGTCGTCGTCGTCGTCGTGTTCGGCGGCGGCGGCGGCGGCAGCAGCGTCAACGGCGGCTGTCGTCGGATAACGCGCGAGTAAGCGCGAACAACGACGCGAAAACGTAAACCGACGAAAACTGTACTGTAGCCCTACGAGAACGAGAAAAACATTTTTTCACATTATCGGATAATCAAAACAAATCGACAACAGCCTGGTACCACCGCGGGCCAACCGACAGGCTAGCCAACACGACGATGGCGGCGTGTCGCGCGCGCGTCCCCCCGTCACAGAATTCAGAAATTGTCCGTAGACTCACTGTGGAGGCATCGGCGACTTTACGTGAAGCGGTGTTCCCCCCACTCTCCCCTTTATGCGATAGCCATTAGCGCCAAGGTCTGCTATCTGGTAAGTGGTTACGCTCGACGACAAAAATGTTCGATCATAATATTCCGATATTCGTATTCGGACAATCGACTCTTCAGTCTTCGATAGCAAAAAACAAAACTACAAAAGTAAATACATGAGAGTATGGGACCAAGACGAATGTCCGTTTGGACTCTGAACTTTGGCACTTACCAGTGGGAAGTTCCCACTGTTCACTAAAGAGACGTCACAGTGTCACGATGACAAATCGGCTTATGAATTATGACTAACTACTTATTTTTCTATGGTCGGCCCGCCGTATACGTTTGCCGCTTTTTGGTTAGATTAGGCTAGTCAAATCGTATTTCTGCGCTTTGTGTATTAAACACAAAATATGTCTTTACTTTTTAATCATGGTACGATCTATTAAACAAAACAATTCTCAATTTTTCGGAATAAAAACTCAAAACATACGCATCAAGTATCGAGCAAGTGACACGCCGTAGTGCCGTACGGTCTACCGCGATAACACATTATTAATTATTGTTATAATATCATATGACACGACTTTTTTAACGAATGTGAACGCCGCCACGCGTAACCAGATATGTTGATAGACATATAAATTATAAATTAGTAAATTACACATACCTAATTATAATTATAAAGACATTATGTTCTTTCAAAGGATTTTTTGACACGTAACCGTGGATTATAATATATTGGAATTGTACCTACATAACTATAGGCTTGCCATTCGTCCCGGTTTTAACAGCATGTCCCGGCGATTATTAATTTTGTCCCGGTTAATGGAAACTGAGTGAAAATAACTTTAATATTGTATTATTTAATACTAAACGTGGAAGGAATAGTATTTATTGTACACGTACCTACTTATGTAAAATGAATTTTGGTCTAACTTGTAATGCATTTTATGAAAAAATTAAGAATAATATACCTGTATTGAAAAAAATCCATTCAACAGAAAAATATCAAACTTAGCTTATTACCAATAATTAATGTAGTTTTTGTAAAAAAAATTGTATTGGTTCATTAATTTTAAATAAAATAATGAATATTTATTATTTCATTATAATTACACTTACTAACGGTTATTTAAATGTAATAATATGATGTCCCCGTAGTGATTTTAAAATTTGGTAACCAAATACCTATAACCTATTGTGATGGCTGAATTTTGATTTTTCAACGTAAATATGCTAAACACAAATAGGAAGTACCCAGGGTACAGGGGCAGAGTGACCCACCCGACAACTGGGATATTTCCCGGTGGCCTGGATTGCTTATACAAAATGTGGCCCGTCGGCCATCATTCTATATTTCTATTCGATAATTTTGTGATGCGTTTAATTTTTGGTTATAAATGTATAATATTTGAGTCTTAATTAGAAGAATAATAAAAAAAAAGGATAAATGATAAGTTCAACTAATAGGGACAATAGGGTTATTAATAACTTATTATCATTCCATGTTGCGTATTATTGAGTATAATTTTATAAATAACTTTTTTTTTAATAATGTTTGGTTTCCATATTTTTATTAGTACCTATGCAATTTAGGATTATATTGTAATCTGTATAGTTTTTCGATTTTAAATTTTCTTTTTTTTATTATTAAAATTAATAATTACGGTATTTTCTATACCCTTAAATATCTAAAAAAAAAATAAATTGAGAAATTCAATGGCAAACGATAATCTAAAAGCATTTATGTTGATGTCTATAGAAAAATGAATCCTAATGGAACTAGATAATGATATTATAATTAATGAACTGGGTATACTAAAAATAATCTTTTACTAAGTATATTATTATTATAATTAAGTACATTAACAATTATTATTTGTTAAATATGTATGTAATTGCTTCTTAATAAGTAAAAGTTTTGTTTTATACTAAAAAAGAGGACATAATAAACATTGTTAAGTATTTGTTATTTTTTTTGAAACCTTATACCGTTTAATTTGTAGATTATTTACAGTTATAACATCAAATAAAATTAATAACTTTTAGTTAAAAAATTCCAAAAGATCGGTGGCAAAAACATTATTCACTAAAAAAAATAATAAAAATGTGGTCATCGTAAATTAATATATTAGTATATAAGGACCTATAATATTATAATATTTGTTTACAGTGAAACTGAAAACAGTAGGTATAAGAAGACATATGTGATGAGTGATTACTGATCAGTATTTTGTGTACCTACATTGATTAGACATATTGGACATAACAATTATATTATAAACGCATTCCAAAAAAAATATATATATATATTATGTCAAAGTACGTAGGCCGTAGGGCTAGTATTAAAAAGTGGCATGAAAATATCGGTTTGCCCGGTAAGAATTTTGGAGCCACTCTGCCCCTGATATTAAAGTCGTTTAATACATGTTTATATATGTTTACAGTTGTTTATACATTGCAGTACTGCAGTAGTAAGGATGTTACATTTTGGTTGAACTATTTGAATAGACTTGTTAATTGTTACATGACATTGTTAATAATATTTGTTTTCAATAATTGCAATATAACGGCATGTAGTGACTATAGTGGTGTACGATTAAAATTATAATATAATCGAGTAATTGACCAAGGAAGCTCTTAAATAAGACATCTTTTACTCGATATATTATTTTTACCTCGAATCCACAACGCAGATCGGCAGATCTATCGATTGATCTATGAGTTTCGAAATTATATTTGTATTATCTACCGACAACAGATTTAACGACGCTAGCTGAGGGAAATGATTATAATATTTACGCTGCAATGGCCTGTATTCAATCTTCAACTTTGTAATTATTACGGCTATGGCCGAACAAAGCGACAGTTCAGTTTAGCGGAAAACGTACAGCAGCTTAGAGAATACAGGCAAAACATTATTTCAATATTGTTTAAGTATTTGTTGACGGAAAATATAATATTAATAATATTATGTAGGGTGTTTCAAACGTCTTCATCCGATTACGAACTGATATAGTTCGGCAACGGTTAATCGCAGGTTAATGACCAATGTATTAATGGAAAGGTTAGATAACCAAGTTTATTTTAAGATATCTAGTTGATACATTTAGCTCCGTAATGGTGGTGGATTGGGGGTAAAGGTATGCTAGGTCCATACTAGAAAGGTTGTTGATTATATCTGGTGTCACAGCATTAACAGCATCTTTGATTCTGATTTTAAGCTTTTCCAAGTTTTTAGTTAATGATGGTACTACCTACACTTTCTCTTTTACGTAGCCTCATAAAAAAAATCACACACTGTGAGGTCAGCGGAACGTGCAGGTGGCCAGGGATGAATCATCCACCGCCATTATATGGTGCCAAATGGAAGACTTTTGAAACACTCTGTGTTATAGAAAATATGTTCGAATAATAAGTAGTTCTATATATTTACATACATCGGAATTTGCTATCATATAGGTACCTAACACGTGCATACATAACCCTACCTCTCCAGCCCTATAATAATGTATCAAATCTTAACGCTCCAAGAGTCTTACTACCTAAGGTGTCTTTTCATATATTTGTTTACACAACTGAAGCCTATCTACATTTTACTTTGAACGCTTACTTCACTTTATTTGATTCGAAAAAGCATTTTATTTAATTGTAAAATGGTTAATACAATACATATTATAGTAAAAATAAAAATCCATCATTGGTAATTGGTAATTGGCACTTTATTGAACCAAGTCTCAAACTACTATCGTTTTATGTGAATCAAACTTTGGATTAGCGATTTAAAATTATATAAAATAAATATTTTTAAAAATATCAATATAGTTTTTTGAAATAATGAGTGGTTATGGTAAATAGGTAGATCACCGATTATACATACATACATTGTACCTAGCATGATTTTTACTGGTAAATAAAATAACTCAAACTATCTGAAGAAAAGTGGAGTCACGGTGTATTCATAGATTTAAATTTTAAACCCGTATTTTAACATATAACCACAACACGAAAATACGTAGTATAAATCATTATAATATACAATCTTTGCAATAATGCAATCTCAAAATCTTTCGTATACCTATAGGTACTACTAATTATTATTATATATAATTATATGATTTTATAGGTATACTTAATATTACATGTTATTGAATTTTGATATTTACTAAGGATGTTTGTATCTTAGCGAATACCTTTATTATATTATAAATATTATAATATAGGCTATATGATTATATGACTATAAAATAGGTATAAATGTATAAAAATCAGTAGGTAGATGATTACGACTTACGAGGAAACAACACTCAAAAGACTCCAATGACCACTATTTCATTGGAAGAAATACTTTCCATGTGTTCACTTCGAAAAAACAAAAGTGCAAGTTTTCATTTTAGTCTATTTAATAGTTCATATATTTAAAAATGTTATCGTAAATTTTATTTTAAATTTTATTTCCCCTCATATTTCATACATAAATAATAAGAATATACCTATTAGATTATATTATATTATTATTATAATAATGTTATGTGCCAAATAGCCAAATACTTATACTTCAGCCTTCAGGACAATAATTACAAAAATTATTTTTTAAGTATATATAATAATTTCAATCACAGCTTCTATGTTCATAAAAAAATATTTTGAGGCTCACCCAAATTAAAGTAACCTTAGTAAGTTACCTTACCGATTGGCACCTTATAGGCATCGCCGTATTACTGCTTAGACTGTTTAGGCTATAACCAGGGCTACAAATTTTCAAGGTAGAAATTAAATAAAACATTTGTTTTGGTGTGGCCCAAAAAAGACGTTAAGATGTTTTTTTTTTTTTTTTTTATTTAAAAAATGGGCTGTTGGATGGCAGTTTACGTATCAGTGTATAGGTATTACTATTTACTTTTAGGAGTAAAATTTCAATATGTAAATTTATTTCAGCCCATGGGCAGCAAGACCCTTAATTCGGCGGCCATATGCTAAGTCTACTAGCTAATCAGCCCATTAATTAATCAGGCTCTGTATATCATTATATAAATCATTATATCATTATAAAAACAATTCTAAGCGGAAATAGTCTGTATATTACAATCTTACCAAGTATAGGTCATATAGGTACATTAATAGATGTGTATAAATGTTACTTTTAATAATAAGGTAAGTTAATATAATTTATTTTACCGGCATTTATATATTAGATTCTGAACGAAATGATGAATGTATTGATTTTACAATGATGTGTGTGTTTTTTTCTTTTTTTCTTTTTGTGTCTGTGTTTAGCATAACTATAGTCGAAATAATGCTCCAATTTCAAACTATGGGGGTAGTTTCCGATGTAAAAGTGAATATCCTTGGTGCATTATAGCTAGAGATCAAAAGTAAACATTTCCCAACAGTTTTCAAAAAAATCGAGAAAAATAAAAAAAAAATGACGGAAAAACGGGAATTTTTACGCAAAACCAGTTTTCGACCAAATCTATTTTTTTATATGGTTGTAATTCAAAAACTAATCACTGTAAATACTTGAAATTTTCACCTAACCTTTAAGTCAGTGTCATCTATATACAGTTAAATTTGTCATCAGTAAAAATTTGACTTTTTTTGAGTTATTTATAGACCACTGAAATTTTTGAGGTTTTTGAGAAATTTTTTTTGAAGTGTCGATAAAATAATTTTGGATGACCAAAAAGTTTTTCAATATTTAATACAAGGTTCCTTATGAGTTGTTCTTATGTAGCTAAAAAAAAATAAAAATCGTTAGTCACAATTTTTTTTATAAGCGTTTATGGTTCAAATTTTTACGAAATCTGTCGAAAATGCGAAAATTTGCATGTAATTTTGAAGTTGAAAAATCATAAAATTTTTTGTGTTTATAACTAAGGATTAAAATTACAACACTAAGTTTTCCTTCAAGTATCTATAGAGAAAACTCGAAGCATCATTATAGAAAAAATTTTAAGTGCGTTTGAATTTTAAATTTTTAGGAAATAACGTACCTAACGATAACGATTTATCCTCAAACGATTTTAAATATTTGTTTTATTCAAAAAGTATAAGTATCTATAGATACTTGAAAATTTTACCAGTTATTAAGATTGGCGTTTTCTTTACGTGATTTAAATTTCAAAATATTTTGACGTTTTTTGAGCTATTTATAGACAACTAAAATTTTCAATTTTTCTGAAAAATTTTTTTTTGAAGTGTCGATAAAATTTTTTTGCCCCTATCAAAATACTTGAAAATTTAATACAAAGTTCCTCATAAGTTATTCTTATAGTAATTAAAAAATTATAAGAATACATAGGCACAATTTTTTTTGTTATTAACGTTTGAAGTTATTACAATAATTATAAAAGAACTTAAATTTTGGTGTATTCAAGCCATTAAAACATAAATCACCTTTTTCACCAACCACTGGAAATTATATCCTAGGCTGACAAACCATCTTCGTTCAGAATCGTTTTTCGTATGCAATGATACCTATCATTGAATTTAAATTTAACACTCCTATAATATATAATAATGATCCATATGGCACCTAATGTACAGGCGTACAGCAGAGCGGTACCTACTTACCCACTTTTTTTAATATTAAAAAAACATATTACCTAAGTGATTCAACTTTATTAAAATTAACCATTAAAAATACACTTGTTTTTATAAAGGTGTCTAGCATCAAAAGTTCCTAAAATACCTATCATTGGATTCAAATTTAACACTCCTATAATAGTATATTATATAATAATGATCCACACAGCACCTATAATGTACAGCAGAGCGGTACCCACTTGCCCGCTTTTTTTTTTATTGATATTAATAAAAACTAATTAATCATTTTAACAGTCTATAATAACATAGTCAAATAAGTCAATAAAAGTCAAAATATTTTAAAAATTATACCATTTACAGAAAACCCTAACAAAATAGATCTATTTTGTCATGCAGAAAACAATAATATTGATACTTGGTGAAAATTTCAAGTTTCTGTGATGGTTATTCGTTTTTGAATTATATTAAAATAAAGAAATCAATAATACAAAATAGTAATTCAAAACAACTATATTATTCAATATTAAAGATTAAAGAAACTTAAATCGAAAACTTGTCATGTACTCATACATAAAAGAAAAATAATTTTAAAATCATGACATTCATTGCTCCGCTTAGAATCTATAAAATATAAACACCTGCAGTACTGAAAAATAGTTAGATTTTTTTACATGCCGCAGTCAAGTATAATTTTAAGTAGAGTTAATATTATCAGTAAAACCATTTTTATAAAATATAAAAACCATAACCCCTCACCAAAGAGAGTGGCGTAGGTATTTAGGAAGGGGCAAGGAGGGCAATATGGCCTCGGGCATCACTTTTTGGGGGGCAATAAATTTAATCGGAAGCTTTTTTCTTTTTAAACAGGTTTATAATGATTAACTATTTCGTAAAAAATAAGAAAATAATTTAATAAATTTTACAACTTGCTTTGATTATTTTGTTATCAAAGGTTACTAATAGGTACTACTAAGTTTAAAACTTCAAAATACTCTCAGTTAGGCTACCATATTTAACATTTTAAGGCACTGGGTAGATTTTTATACTACATGAATACTATTTCCATGTTTCATGTAAGTATTGTATAAGTTTTTTTTTGGGGGGGGGAACTAAAATTTGTCACTAAAAAAACAGTGAGAGGAAGAGAGCATAAAAAAGATGTGGTTACAGGGCAACAAAATAATAAATAGGCTGAATCGCTAATTTTTATTATTCTACATACAAATGTGTAATAAGAATTGGAATAGGTGCCTATGTAACTATTTATAATCGTAAATTTAAGTAGGTAGGTACTATATTTTACTGAATACTGATCAAATCTACATGGTTTAGAACTTCAGAAAACGAATCTAGGAAAAAAAGCCCCGTGAAAAAACTAAAAAGCCCCTAGCAAAGTAGCAACATTCATCGGAAAAAAACCCAATACCAACTAAATACATTATTCTTTTTTATTATGATTTATAAAATTAATTATAATCATAATAATATAATCATTAAATTTTTCTATTGAACTCACCTGTCACTTTAACATATCCATATCCAATTATTTTTCATTCATTTTTAATTTTTTTATAATTAAAATTAACTATTATATTATTATGCATCTAATTTATTATACTAGATAATTCATTTATTTTATTAAAAGGTTACTATAAAAATATATTATATATTAATTCATATATATTTATAATTAAAATTAACTATTATAATAATAATATTTTAAGCGGAATTTATTACACCTAATTCAAAATCCAAGTGTAAGTATTTTGGAGCTGGATACATATCGCAAGTTTTACATTCATTTATTATAATATTAAACATTTCCTCGTATGTAACTTGAGTTTTGCGCTCAAGAATACAATGAACAGCTGTATAATAAAAACTGATTTTTTTTTGTACACGTATCATATATAATTGTAAATTGTTTAAAAAATTTAGGAGCCAGGCCAAGGTATCCGACTCAGCTACAGTATAAACTATAGCTTTTTTTTTAAAACGAGACCGAACAATCGAACAATCGTTTCCAGATAGAGTCTACAATAAAATGTAATACCTTCATCATTTTTAAGATAGAGTCAAATGACAATTACTTTTATTGCTATATGCTTATATAATTTAATCTTTTATATTTCAAATGTATATTTATACC
>VUJU01001668.1:0-51082 GCA_009835225.1 Aphis craccivora
TATCCATAACTTTTTTATTATATTTTATTCTCTGACAAGATATTTATTTTTCTATGTAATTTATTAATTTTTATTCTCTATTATACAATGAGGTATCCATAACTTTTATAATGTATTTTATTCTACTGACAATATATTTATTTGAAATTTTCTATAATAATAGGTACTAAAAATATGACAGAAAAAAATGATAGCAAAATATAAAAATTTGGTTTTTAATTTCATGGATTTTTTTTCATTTGGTTTTTTTTTCCATAGTCTTTTTTTCATTTAGTTTTTTTTGTTTTTGTTTTTATGTTTTGGTTTTTATTTTCGTGGTTTTTTTTTCCTTGGTTTTTTTTTCTACAACCGAGAGGTTTACGTCTATAATGGATAGATATTTTTATAATACAGAAGAAAACACGTAGCCATAACATTATACCTAATAAAATCTGAGTAAAATTATTGATAACATTAGAAAAAAAAATATTTTCTAATGTAATATACTTATATAGTTATATGTATAATGTATAGTTCCTGCAAAGTACAGTGTTATTGAAAAACAACATCAATTATATCGTATAAAGGTTTATTTTTATAGCTACTAAATTTCTAAAAAATTTATTTATTTTTTTCTTTTAATTCTAAAAATGATTTAATTACTTTTATTTAAAAATAAATGAACAAAAAAAGTCGTTTATGTTCCTTTAAAAAGTGAACGAAATTCTAATAAGTTATCAAACATGAAAAGGAACTACGTGCACTGTAAGTTTCTAAAAATGGAACGAAATCAATAGAACGATTCCTTTGAACGCGTTTCTTTCAAGCACTGTTGTAAGTCGTCACAGTTCAATAGCACGCGTACAACCTGTATACTTTTATTTTATCCTTATAATCTTATAATTCTAAAGTCTTATAAGTAATTTCAATTTAATTTATCACACGGCAATTCAACAATACAATTTTGAGTCAACAATCAATGATATTGACAGTAATTTCAATCTGATACTTTGACATATTGTTCTAGAAGATCGTTTACTTGAACATGAAGTAAAAAAATAGAAGTGAAAACACCAGTATTTCAAATTAATAATTAAGTACTTTAGAATTCGGCATAGGGTTTTGGCGACGTAAATCAGATTAATTAAAATCATTTTCAGTAGAATGTTTTGAAAATATTATAGCTGATTTTTCTGGAATAATTTTTATTATTTTATAGAAATCACTCCATTTTTGAAATCATTTAGGAAAAAATAACTTTTAAAGAAATGTAAAAAAATGTTTTTTTCGTGGTCCTGTTTTAACACCTTCCTTACTATAATTAAAACGGAACACACAATTTTAATAGGTACTATTTTAACTATATAAATTTAACCGCACGTAGTGTGTACGAAAAACACAAAACATGCAATAGCCAATAAGTACGGACTCGGAAGTACGACTGCGGCCTAGATGGCTGAACTGTTTGATTTATATTAATTAATAATTTATTATTACGGTTTTAAGTTTTTATTTGGATTTACTCGCTGGGCAAATATTTTTATTTACAGTATAATAAACACAATATTATACTAAGCTTTAAACACTATTGTAAATATTATATAAAAAAAGTGTATAAAATAGTTAAACAATAATAACATAGTAGACAACAGTTCTAAAATAATCCACAGTCGTACAAATAAATATTCATGTTCTATTTTTAAATGAATCATTTAATGAACATATTATTATCAGATACATGCAAATATGCAATGAAAGATACAGTTGTATACAAAATGTTTATATCAATAAATTAAGCATTAGCCGAGTTAGGTATAAACGTCGAAACAGATAGAGACACAATATTTACGTAAAAGCGTGTACAGTATAATCGCCGGTGGTGAAATTATGAAGTCACGCGTATTATTCAAACGACTGACGTAAGCTAAATAATAGTTATAGATATTTTTAAAGGTATCTCTGTTTGTATTCATTTAATACTACATTTTCAGATGTACTTTTGGTACTCGTGTAATATGCTACATTGCTATCTACTGTAGTTATTTTTATTTTATTTCATTTTATTGCGGAAAAGTACATTTTAGTCATTAAGATAAATAATTAAAATAACATATAACAGGTTATAAAAAATTATAGCTAAAGAGCTATTGTGATAACTGATGAAGAATGGTGGCGGTCCACTAATACGCAACACAACTTATTAGAAGTTTTCTGAGATGACGTAAAAAAAAATCCTATGACGTATAACAATATTATAAAATACTTGACAACGATTATTATTACTCATCAGTAATACATTAAGTTAGTTTTGGTTTGATACATTTTAATTAATAAATTCGGTAAAGTTTTTTGGTAGGTTAGGTGTGCAGCATCTAGAATACTGCACGAGTAGGTACCGATTTATTTTTTGAGTGGTCCTAAATCTATACAGGATTACAGCGTCACGTGAAATACCAAGATATTTAATACATTTAATGTTCATACCTATTGAGTATATCAGACATCCAGCAAAATGTAATCAAATTTATTAACTGATTCTGTTCTACATTTTCCATAGTATAGAATTTCTATAAATATTTTAAATAATTTGACATAGACTAGGTATTCAAAAAAAATAACTATTTCGAAGTTTTATAGTTATTTTAATTACATTTTACGAGATCCCTTAACAGCAATATTATATGTTCATAAAACTAGAGTATGATTATTGATTTTTAATCATATTATATTTCATTGATATTTACGAATATTGATTGTACTTACCTGTAAATGATAAGACCCCAATTCTCCATTGCACCGCCATGAAAATCAGGTATAGCCACCATGTCTTGTTTGGGCAGCGGAAAATTTTCATCGAAATAATCCTCATAGTATTTTAACACCAACGGTCCAATTTTTTTGGCAAGATCTGTTTGATTGGTTGCATCTTTTCTGGCGATTATTCGGAACTTCACTTCGCCTTCTCGACTGTCTGATTCGATGTATACAAGATCTGACATCACTATGTACGCTACTAAATAAGTAGACATCGGTACAGATTCTTCAAACTCACGAAAAACATAATCCGGAATCAAAGAACTAAAACCCAAAATTATCGCACTCAGTATGATATGGAACAAAATCATGGAAGTAAATATATTATTTTTTACGATCAACAGTATTTAATAGAGTTTAAACCTGTATCAACTATTCTTACCTGTTCGATTCATTAATAATTCTCATATTACTAACCGAAGTCAATCCTTTTTTATGACCCAATATTATCTTGAATTTGGCTTTAAACTGAGGCTCGTCAAAACATGGGAAAGCACTACGGGCGAATGCTGGTTCAAATTGTGTTACTGCAAACCATCTATGACATAATATTATATTTTTACGGTGTGAAAATCTTTTTTTTATTCTGTGCTATATTAATGTAATAATAATGTACCTCGTTTGATTGTTTTCCTTGTCCACGTAGCTATTTCTGTAATAACCTGATTCGCCAATCAAACTTCCCCTAAATGGTATGGTCAGCACATATTTGTCACCGGGTTTAAAGTTTTTTGTTGATTTGACGTACATAAGTTCTTTCTTTGGATCAAACGTAACACTTCCCACTGGGAAGACATTTTCACCACCGTTAGCCACCACGACACTTCTAGTATCGATGTCCAATCTGTTCGAATGGAGTACTATGGTGTCAGTAGCTTCTATGCAGGTCATCTAAATATATTCAGTAAATGTGAAGTAATTATAAATTAATAATATTGTTTTATTAATATAAAAACATTATAATGAGCGTTGCTAGTAAAAAAATGATAAATGTATGACATTATATTAGAAATATTTTTTAAATTTATCAAATTGTAAAATTTTTCTGCCCAAAATGCACATATTTTGTTTTCATTTTAAAATTTTATAAATTTCTATAGACTGCTGCTTTTTCTGAAAATATAATATAATTAGTTGTTGTGACTTTTGTCACGCTCATGCTTACTCATGCTTTACTCACTTGAATATCGACCACTCCTTCAAACATGAATTTATACTCCAAGTGTGTGGTCACGTTTAGTCGATAACTTATAGGTTTAAAATTATTTGGCAACTTTAAAATATCTTTCGAATTTACAATTGACCCCAAAAGGAACAAAGTGATGATATATATCATTTTAAATATCATAAAGTTCATTCTAAACAAATTTTATACACATAAACATAATTCATAAAATAGTAAATCGTAATACATGGTACTTATATAATATAAAACAATATATATCATGTATTGTATGAATTTATGGGTTGGAAGTTAATATAATATTGAAGTGATTAGAAAAATTGTATTATATAATAATATCAAAATATTAAAACTAGTGAAAATCAAACGCAATATAATGATAATATATGTAGTTGAAAAACGAGTTAATTTATAAATATACTATGAGTATTTTCAAATTCATATTCCACAGACATAGATACAAGTATAACACTATAACTATTGCTGCAAGTTTAAAAAAAAATATTTTGAAAACAATTTCAACATCAGCCATTTTAATAATAAGATTTTTTCTGTTAAGAACTTTGTGCATTCAATTTAAGTATGGACATTTTTCAATTAATAATTTTCAGAACTGCCCTTTCATAAATATTATTGCTCATTATTACCTACTCATATAATATCAATAATACATCTTTAAATTTCTTATTAGAATTTTCAAAACTAAGAAAAAACAAAATTATGCAAATATAATATATGAATTAAGTATAAAATATATTCTATATAAATTGTAAACATATAAATATATATTAAATATATATATACATATTATTTTACGAGCTAAAATTTAATCTTAATACTTATAGAAAATGTAACTGCAGAAATGGCTGTCAAATGTAATTATTTAATAATATTGTACATTTTTTAGTTATGTTCCTAAATTAATAAAACTCAAATTTTAACTTTTATTACATAATCATTGGGTTCTAACGTATAAACATAATTACTTATATAATACTATGATGCAGTTTATATTTTCGTTTGTGACGGTTATCGCTATAATGCTATATGTTGTTGAAAGGGCGTTCGAAATTATTATACTTTTGTAATTGCATAAATACAGCCGCTACATAGAGACGAATAATATCCTAAGACTATAATATTATACACTGATATACTTGCTTCTATACATTCATATATCATTGGTTTCTAAAACTTTTTTGTTGGAAACGGGTAACAAATACCAATGACATATAACATATCATTACTATAACTATCTACATATGCTGTTTAATTCATTTCTCTAAGGTCGGTGTTACAATAATATATCGTTGAGATATATATTAAGTATTATAAGTTTTATACAACACTATAAAATGTGTGACTTGTGCGTTACCTGATCGACTGCATGTTTTGGTTTGACGGTGATCTGGAACGATTGAAACACTAATGCAATTAGCACTTGCTATGTTGAAAAATTAAGTACACACAAAGCTTAGTAAAGAAACAAATAAAAATAAAAATTGACGATTCCTTGAACTGTATAAACCGTACGTGCAAACCACCAGATTACTAGAAACAATTAAAATTTAAAACATTCAGTTAATTTATGCAATAAAATTAATAATTAAAAAAATGTAATGTATTTCCTTAATCGCAATATTGTTATGCTAATAAATAATAATATATAGTTATTCCGATAAAAACGAACAAATATTAGTTATCTGAATGGCGATTGTAAAATATCAAACTGGTGGGCGGTGGCCTCTGCACACTAAATTTTTTTCTTTTTATATTGGATATACTTTAAAACCATTAATAAATTAAATTACACAGACCTTTTCGTACGTTCAATGTTAACATTAACGTACTTACTGATATATATATACTTATCATATTGTTGCTATAATTACTCGTGTTGTTATAATTATTAAAATTAATATTAGTACAATAAGGCGTTTTTTTGTTGTTATGTTATTGCCATTTATTATAATATGAGATGATTAATTATCGATTTTACGCAAAAATTATATTATCATCGTGACGTGAGGTCAGTTTTATGTCGAAAATATTGCAAATTAATTTATTCATCAATGACTTAAACGTAATTTTTTTTCGTCACATGCACGTAACAATATGTACCTATAATAATAGAATTACATTGTGCATTTACACATAAAATTTTATTATGTTTTATAAATATCATGTACACACTACACTGTACAGTAAAAAAAAATGGTAGCGTTCGTTGTTATACATTTATACTTAACTTATTCATTTATTATTTCATAAATTAAGATGATTACACTTTTAAAACAAACGATACAGAATAACAGACTAAAATTTATTAAGTAGGTAGGTTTAAGATTAAGATTAAAGAAGTAAAATATCTATCCTGAATTATCATGTATTATGAAGAAATAACTATATAAGAACAATAATTAAAAAGTAAAACATAACAATACATAAAAGTATACAAGTATAAAAAAAGTCAGAATATTTTGAAAATTTTACTACTCTTCTATCTAAAATATTTTTATACGTGCGAGAGCTTGATGGAACGTATATACCTACTACCTACCTACCTATATCAGACGATTAACGAAAAAAGATATAATATTCAAATGACATAGATAATTTGCGTGGTAAAAAAACTCATAAATTAAGACAAAAACTTTAAAAAAAAAATGTATTTTCTCATACTAGTAAATGATAATAATAACTTAAGCGACTAGAATTAAAATTTAATTAGGTAGGCATGTTCTTTTCTAAAATCAAAATTAAACTAATAAATTCATGATTACATTGTGTAAAATGTATAAAAGATATTTAAATTTAACTATGGTTAGATTAAAAATCGTATACATTATTGTAGCTTAACATATTATAATTTCGTGACGAGAAATGACCCCGATATATGAGTATTATATAAAATAATTGTATTTTATTATTAAAATTATTGAAACTAATAGGTTTCTCTCTCTACAAAGATATCTATTTAATTTTCAAAAAGGTTGTCAATTATTTACAGTTCACTGTATCTCCAGGCATAGGTTATTGTAATACACAAAAATAACATAAATTGAAACAAAATATTTTAAAGTATACCATAAAAAAAAAATAGTTATTAAATTTGGTATTACCAATTATACCCGTACATTTGAGTAACAATTTAAAAATGTTGACTAGGTCACATACAGGCTAATTGAGGCTATATTTTTGTGAAAAAAATGTGCCATCTCGTACCGTGTCAATGTTCATAAAATATTTAACGCTCATTCATATAAAAATATTTATTCTATTATCCTATCATTATTGTTTTTATTATATCGATACGCTGTTCCGTTGGGACGTAGTGACGTGCAGTCCTAAAGCTGCTGGTTATAGCGGACGGATATAATGCGTACGTTATGCACACATTCACACTGCGGTATCTTATGGAACTTCCAAAATATACGTAGGCATATTAATTTGACAAAATATAAATTTAGGTTGTAATTTTTGACTTTCCTCTTATTTTTTCATTCCTCTTGAAATCCCCAAGATATATATTTACACGTCCAAGGTTTTATGTTTTTAATATATTAATCAGTACACTTTTTAAAACTTAAAAGTTAAAAAAAAAAATCTACTTATTATTTGAATAATTTTAATCAGCACATTAAGTACCTATTGCAATATCATCATACTCTGATACTCGTGTACATACATATTATAGGTGTTGGATTTCTATGAAATAATGTAAATAACGTGAAAGTGATACTTAAGTACGATAAAAAAAATATAGCTATTATATTTGGTATTATCAATATCATAGCCGTACTGTAAATTGTACGACAAATGTATTCAAATCAGGGTTTGAATTTGAAAAAAAATTTCTTTTTACGTTATTTTGAATAAAAACGTTACACAAATTTTGAGTTTATCGTTATTCAGATATAAAACGTTATTCAACTTTTGCGTTTATCGTTATTCAGATATAAAACGTTTTACAACTTTTTCATTTTTTTCAGGATTTAAATTTTAAACGCATTTACGTAACTGTTTCAAAGAAGGCAACAGAACAATAGGGCATCACTATCAGCTATTGGCAATATTGCAATAAAATTATTCTATTAATACCTACATATTAAATTTTAAAATTTTTTTAATAATATTTAAATTAATTATTTTTTTTAATGGTTTACTATAATATATAAATAATGTTTTGCGTTATGTTTTGTTTAATGATATATTATATATTGTATTAAACGTTACGTTTTGTTTTGCGTTAGGTATTTAATTATTTATGTTTATCGTTTTCTGTTTTAATTAAGTTTACAAATTTCAATCGTTTTTTGTCAAATATAACGTTATAATCATAACGTTATTATAACGTTTTCAAGCCCTGATTCAAATAAATCTTAACCTAATAATAATGAATGCGTATATACTTAAGTATCACTTTCATGTTATTTACATTATTTCCTTGAAATCCAATACCTATAATAGACATGTATATCAATATAATGATATTGCAATATTCAATCTGCCGATTAAAATTATTTAAATTATCAAGTAGGTTTTTATTTTATTTTTTTAACTGATAAGTTTTAACAGTGTACTGATTAATAAATTCAACACGTGAAACCTTGGACGTGTTGTAAATAATATCAAAAACAAACTTTAAACTTTAAAATAAACCATACTTTTGAAGATATCAAGAGGAATGAAAAAAAAGGAAAGACAAAAATTACAACCTAAATTTATATTTTGTCAAATCAATATTCCAACGTATATTTTGGAAGTTCCTTAAGATGCCGACAGTGTGAATGTGTGCATAACGTACGCATTATATCTGTCGGCTATAACCAGCAGCTTTAGGATGCCAAGCCACCACGTCCCTACGAAACAGCGTATCGATATAATAATGATAGAATAATAGAACAAATATTTTTATATGAATGAACGTATAATATTTTATAAACATTAACACGTTTTTTTCACACAAATAGCCTGTATGTGACCTAGTCAACACTTTTAAATTGTTACTCTAATGAAAAAACGTAATAAAACATTATAGTTTTTTCATTAACGAATGTCAATAATAATAATTTTATATTGTAGTCTGTGTTTTGAAGACAGATCTATTTAAATGTAGAAAAATTAGTTAATAGTTTGGTAATTTAATACACTTTTTATAAAACCGCCGGCAATTTATTTTTTATTTAGCGTTATACATATAATACAGTTGCCCGGCTTTGAGTCATTCAGCCTTTACAAATCCACTCAAACCCTTCGGGGGCATAAGGGTATAAAGAGTCTTATTATCATAATATAAGAAATATTTGTTTGCGAAAATGTTATTTATCAACTTTTTACCATTGTTTTGTAGTGTGCCTTGATAGTGGACTGTATTTTGCTCACTTGTGGAATTTTCTTAGTTGATGTTTTTGTTGTTTTTACCGTATAACAAAACTGCGCAAGTCTGCCCTGGGTGGGTCTTGCTACATCAAGGTGCCGTATAGTCAGTAGTTCCTAAACCGCGCAAGTCTGCCTGGGTAGGTCTTGCTACGGTAAGGTAGGACTGAATACTGACCGATTTTGTACTCCACACTGGTATTTACAGGCGACGGCGTTGTGTAATCTCCGGAGCCACCCGCGCTTGTCTTGCGATTGATTATTGCAGTCGGAGCCACGTCCACCGTGGCCTGTGATTCGCTAAAGCGCTTGAAACCACGCGCTCCATGGCCTGTGATTCGTTGGCGCCTGAAGATACGTAAACCTTGGCCTGTGATTCGCTAAAGCGCACGAAGCTACGCCCACCGTGGCCTATGATTCGTTATAGCTCGAAGACGATTCCCGGTTCCGTCACAGAACACGGGACCGGCCGTTTGTTTATTATGGCACCGTAGCCAGCGTGCAAGCCCGGGCTCCTCCGGCGCAGAGGCAGAGCGCGCGGGTTGCCGAACGCTTCGTCTTTGCTCACCGTGAGCCATTATGCCGTTATCGGCGGTAATGAACGTTTATGACACGATACATAGATTCGGCCCCTTACAGTCGGTGGAAGGTTAGTAGCTCATCTGTACGGCTCCCGACGTCAAACGTGCCCGTTGCAGCGTTTATTCGCGACGATCGACCAGACAGAGTGCCGATCGACTGTATTCCGAATCACATGCTGTTGTGCGACGTATTTTATCCAACGGCCCCGTACAGAATAATACACATATATATTAAATTTAATATAGAAATTAATATTACCGAAGGAATACGACTTCGCGTTGCGCGAACAACCATACTATTCATATCATTTTTGTACGGCAACAGTGAAACGAATTTCCGAAATACCGTTGTTCCGGTTTTAATACAAGACGTGCACACTGCACACGTACAAACACTCTCGTGGCGAAGAATTACGGGTCATGACGTGCATTACCATTATCTATGTCTACCCGACGTCTGTTGTGGTAAATCGTTATACTCGCTTACACAAGTTTATGCGCTTCTGTTATATATATATATCTGTTTAGACGTCGTTTAGCTCGGCGACACTTGGCAATACATCATCGCTTATAACCTTTAGTTTTTACTGAGTTCACGTCAGTATTTTAGTCAGAAAAAAACTGTTGCTAGAATAAATTATTTAAAATAAGTGATTTTATAAATATTAGTTCCAGGCACTTGTAATATTTAATATATTTAAACCATTTAGCTATTCGAACCGTAGGTACAGATGGTGCAATAACATTATACGTCAACTGCTGTAATTCGTAGGGGAGTATGATTTAAAATTCGAGCTATTAATTAAAGGATATATAACTTTCCTATGATAAATAAAGAATAGGTATATTATTCACTTGTATACATTGATTATTATATTGATCTTTATATACTTTACATTTATTTACTCAATAACGAATACACTCTAGTTATTTTTTTTCATAATTATTTATTATTATTATTATTATTATGTTACATTTGTGTAATATTTATAATCCCATTTTATATGTAAGTATTTTTACAAAGCTAAATAAATGTTTTGGATGTTTAGACACACAGCAACTATTATTTAATTTTATTTAAAATAAGTTTATTTATTTATTAAATACATTATTATTTTATTAATATTTTTTCATTAGCATTTGTTTTTTTTTCATTAAAATGCTAAATTTTATAATTTTTTTTTTTTTTTTTTTTAATCATAATGATCACGAGTCATGTTTAATATTGGTATCATAATAGTACAGTTTTCTCGATGTTTTCTCAAGTGTTCAAAACAGAACATAAATTATAATTGCATATTATCGATCGTTCATTTAATAATATAATGGGTTTGTACGTGATTGTATACCTTTAATTGTAATCATAAGGAAAACTGAAAGATTTAAAGTGGTTTAAATGCTGTAGGAACTCTCTGCGTTTGTCATATTTTCAGAATCTATATAATCTGTCCAAACTTAAAACACACAAAGTTAAATTAGCTGTACACGTTCGATATAAGTACGTCGTATATTATGTTCGTTAAATCCGTAGTTCAGTACGATTAAAATTATAAAAGAATCATAAAGTCATGATTCACGGATCAACTTAAATAAATATGAATGTATAAAATGATTCATTAAATTTACTAAACTCAGTAAATTCTCATATTATGTTTCGAGTTGAATGATGAATTATTGACTTTATAATGTTTGTGTGTTTTTTATACAGAGTGTAACACGATAAGAAGTCGAAGAAATTCATCCTAGTATTTTATTAATACAATCGGATAAAATAATAAGTAAAACCAGACATTTTTACGCAAATCCAGTTTTAAAAAAATATCAAGTTCAATAATACTCGAAAACAAATAATGGTACTTCAAATTTTTTCTAATACATTATCACATACATATTGAAACCAAAAAGTATTAAGTTAAAATTTGAACTAAATAACATATTTAACCTATGGAAAATGATATTCATAATATTTAAATTATAATAGATACATATTTATCACTATAATTATCATAAAATAAATAAAGCACCTTTATTTTTAACCTCATTACACCATAGACTATTTCTTAAGTACAAAAAAATTATAATTCAGAAACTATACTTGATCTGTTTTCAATTTATATATATCAAATTTCCTATACAATTATCTGCTCGAAAATGTACAGTACAAAAGGGCGATTATATTTTGAATGTTGTGAGTACCTACGTAAATGTATAGAAATTAAAAATATTTCTGTTGAAATAAATTAAACATTTCGTTCTTATTTAGGTACAAGATAAAAAAAAAACAGCGTTTTATGTTATCTACACCAGTATATAAAATCTTTTTTTTTTATTTTTAAGAATGTTATATTATATTTGTATTGTATTTTGAACAGAAGTTCTGTAATACCTTTTGTAAGAACTATATGCATTATTTAAAAGGATAAAAATATATTTAATAGAATATATTATGTACATTTTTTTATTAAATTCAATAATAAACAGAAGTAAGAAGTTACTAGCAGTTTTAAAAAAAATAGGGGAAAACTACAATAAAGTGACTGAAAAACAGAAATTTTTACACAAATCCAGTTTTTGATCAAACCGATTTTATTAAATAGTTATAACTCAAAAACGAATCACTGTAAATACATGAAAGTTATTTTCACCAAATTTTTATATTAATGTTATAGGTTATACACACGGTTAAATTTTCAAAATATTCTGACTTTTTTGAGCTGACAACTGAATTTTTCAATTTTTCTAAGTATTTATTTTTTGAATATCGATAAAAAAAACTTGAAAATTTAATACAAGATTAAAATTATGCTTAAATTTAAAGAAAAATTATAAAAAATGGATCCTCTATTGTGTCGTGTATTTCTAATGGTTGAGATCTGGAAGTCTTATTTTACGAGATTATGTTATTTAGTATTCTTATGATATCGTAATTTATCATCTGCTAAAACAATGATCTTAGACGATTCAAAGGATGTTAAATGAAAGTTGAATCTTAACTATTAGGGATGAATCATTTATACTATAACAGTTAAAAATTAAATTTAAAAAAAAATAATAAATTAAATTACACTAATATTTATTTTAGAACTTAAGTTTTATACTACTAAACTAAATACTAATTTAGTTGAATGTAATATGCGTACTGAAAACATTAAATATATATTTTTTTAGGTTTTCGGTTGTTAAAATCATTTTACCGATTCCTCTTAATCCATCCTCTTTTGCCTATGCTACTTTCTTTGATATATCTAGTTGTATATTATATATCTTTTCCACGTCGTTTTTCAAACAATTTTCCCGGTGACTTCGTACTAGATAGTGAACTACAAACAATTGAACCTATTTTAGCTGCCTCTTCTTTTCAATCTCTCTTAGTTTCTTGAAAGTCATTTTTTAACAACTGATTTATATACTCAAAAATATGAAAAAAAAAACAAAAAATAATTTGTATAAAACAATATATTTTAACAAGTATAAATATATAATATTATGTCATAATTATTAATATTTAATATAACAACGAAACATGTATGAAAAAAATATAAGAAATAAATTCATTTTTTGTATAAAAAAAAAAACATAGGCCAAAGTGCCTTAACAACAAAAACAACAAACATTGTGAATAATATATAATAACATAAATGAAAAAAAATATATAAATTAGTACGTTTTAAATAACGCCAAACAATTTTTATAAAATAAAAAAATTGCATGAATAAACAATAAGTTTTTTAAACAATTTAAACAAGTAATGAAAATAAATAAAGGGAGGGGAATACATCGGCAGGACAACACAATAAACGGGCAAGGGAGTACGAGATGGCGAATTGGTGCATGATGCAAATGTGCTATAGGCCACTGGTCACCTCTGCAGCGTTCTCACGACCTGTCCCACGGAAGACGAGGGCCGCGGAGTCGTTTTGCTCGGGCGCTCGATGCGACGAAAGCTTCAGCCGTGGGCACGACTAATGCACGATGTCTTGCGTGGTTCGGACGGCGGCGCGAACGACGACTTTTCGACGGGCGGCGGTTGAGACCAAAACGACTCTGAAGTTGTGGTAATCGACGGCGACCTGCACCGGATACACGAAAGTTTTCAGCTCCTGACTCGCCGCAGACGGCTTCCCCTTTCGTCCGAAAGCAGCTCACGCGGAGTCGACAATGTGAAATGTTGTGGTTCCCGCGGGTTCTACGACGCTCTGACGTCCTCGTCGTTCCTAACTCGAAAAAATAACATCGTCACTCACCCCGCGATGCCGCAAAGTCTCCGTCGCCGCTGTTGTAATGAGTCGTCGCCAGCGCCGCCGTCGTACCGGTCGGGGCGGAATCGTTGTCTGCACCGGTAACATCGCTAGTCATACTCGTCGCCGTCGGTCGTCGTTCCGCGCGACACAAAACCGACCTCACATCGCCGGCCGAGCTCGCGACGTCCGCGAATCCCCCGTCGTCACGCGAAGGTGGCCGGAGAACGCGCTCGGGTGACATACCGCCGGGAACTGTACGTACTCTTTCCCGTTTCCCTGCTCTGCGTCGCCGTCGTCCTACCAGATGCCTTCGGCGGAGTTGGTGGAATGATGACGGTTCCGCTCGAACGCCGTCTCAGCGCACACAGCACAAGCGCAGAGCGGCACGCTTGACGCTCTTCCAAGCAGATGAAAATCGCACTCTGCGTATCTTTGACATCTGGATGGATGCTACGTACGTCCAATCGGGCTCATCCGCTGCTAGGTCTTCTACCATCAGGACTCCGGTTTCCACCACACTCTCCGCCGGCAAGTCTTCGTCGTCGTTTTTACCGCCATCCGGATCGCACGCCGTCGGACCGTCTTCAACGGCGGTCGGTTGATGATCCTGCAGATCTTCTCCGTCGATCACCATCACCGACACGTCCGTTGTTTCCAGCACCGGCTCTGCAACGTCACAGGTCTCGGTTGCTTGATCGACAAGCACTGCGATGGTTCTGATCTCCGGCGCTGGATAAGCGACACCAACGCGATCTCGGATGGCCATCACCACTAATAACGCGTTATAGACGATCTCTTCTACGGCCACCAGTTCTTCGGCGCTGCCTCCATTACTCTCGACGTACAAAAGGATGTTGTATATCGTCTCCTCCGCGGCTTGTAAATCGTCGTCGTCGGTGTTGTTTATGTTGTTATTACAAGTTGTGTATGCAAGAACGTTATCAAATAACTGTGAGAACGTCACGGCGTTATTATTGATGATGGTTTTTACAGATTCCATTTTTATTAGTTAATGACTAAATGAAAAAGAATGTATAAATTAACTGACGGGTTAGACTTAGAAATGCAACTGAACTCAAACGACACATCGTCCGATTCCGTGGCCGATGATATTGAAAATCTCCAAGACGACAGGTACAACGTTGTTTGTTTTACTAGCCAGCGTAATATTATATGATAATACCTATTACGCGTTTATCATATTGTAATCGGCCAGCATCAGGATTTTGCGAACCCGTTCATTTTTCCGAACACCTTTATTACAATTAATGATAATAATATATACTATATAACCTACGTAGGTATAGAGATAATATTTTTTAACTAGGATTTTGATTTTTGTTGTACCCGTTATATACTTTACATTTAACTATATTATCACTTTTTTAGTAATAAAATTTATGTTGTTTCAATTTTTGAATATTTAATTCGATGATTAATTATTTTTTTTTTTATAGCATGCGTATTATGTATCATATCATTCATATTTTATGATTTTTTACGGCGACTAACAATAATATTAGTTCTTAAAATATTATTACGGAAACTCAAAATAATACCAATAACACAAAAATTAGTTGTGCGAAGTTTATTATATATTTAAGACTATTAAAATAAAGACAACATCAATGTATTATATTTGGTAGATAAAATAAGATAACTGCAAGGAGCATTGCACTTTTTAAAGTCTGCAATTTAATATTATATAATATATATATTATATACGCTTTCGTATACTGACTATTTTGACTTTATTTATTAGTAACGTATTTAAACATTATTTTAACATCATGACGACGCGGATGTTTGGACGTTGCTGTTGTTTGTTTAATTAAAAAGATTTTATAATTTCAAAATATTGTAGAAGATTTTTAAATTTTTAATTAAATACCTGTCCTATAATACATCGTAGATGTTTTGATTATTCTGTGATTATTTTTTCGTTGTTTCCTAATATTATTTAAAAATGCATATAATATTATATACAACCGTAGAATATTAGGTATATCATATTTCACGTTAACGGAGATTAATTCACCAGCAATATAATCATCATATTTTTTTAATTATAATAATCACATAACATAGGACGTAAGTTCTTTGATTTTTTTTTTTTACTATTTAGAGAGGTTAGATATACATACATCAAATATGTACTTGGGTTAAGTAGCCAGGTAGGTACTTCCAATTAATTATCAATGAGTTAAATTTAATTATCAGCATTAAAATCGAAAATATAAAGATATATGGATATGTGGGGCTATTAAGCCCAACCAAAACGTAATCATTTGTGTTTACGCTAATGAATATGATATATTATCTGCCTATAACTTATAGTAAATTGCATAGGTTAGCCTAGCTAAACTAGTATTTTTTTTTTTATGTTTATAGAAGTACAATTAGTAAATTTTGTTCATTTTGATTTCTCTGCTATCGAGAATATAAAAACTGATTTTATACTAATTTTTAATTTTGCTACGAATATGGCAGGCGGAGACCAGCTAAGTTTATTAAAATAATAAGACAAGACGTGATCCATTGCCTAGATATTAAAAACTGCAGACCTACCTATTTAGTTACCTAGAGCACCTACCCATTTATGTAATTATAAACTATAATTTACAATACATTGCGGCGTCACTACTACTTCAGCACTGGTGCGAATGTATTTCGCACTGATTACCTACGCTGCATTCATATATATATATATATATATATACCATATACCTACATTTAAAATTTTGTACATTCATTATTTTGCAAATTACTGGTACGGGTTCGTTCACCACTTTTCCCACTAATAATAACCCTTTATATAGATATATTATGTAATTATTATTTGAATAACGGTAGATTAAACTTGATCTTTTAAGTTGAATATTAGTATGAAAATGTTTAAAAATTAAAATTATTTAATTTTTTTACATTTAAAAAAGGTTGAAAATACGACGAAGACGAGACGATAGTACAGGAGTTTCAATTAAGCATAGGTAGTTATACTATATTGCACATACAATAGACACTCTTTTTATGTACTTAATATATTATAATAATGAAAATATATAGATATTTTTAGATTATTTGTTCAGGCACGTAGCTAGGATTAGATAATTAGGGTGGCCTAATTATGGCCAACATTTCTCTCCCTTCCTAAGCACGAATAAAATTATGTTTATTTAAGTATAATTATATAATTATAGATTACTAATCTGTATATTATATTATAAACCTTATCTATAATATATATGAGTTATAAATATATTCATCAAATATATGTTAAAATAAATGCAATTTGAAAAAATAATCTATATTCTATAGGTAGGTACTAAAATAATTTTACGATTTTTATTTATTATGATGAACAACAAATTTATCTACTACTTCTGCCAAGTCCAATGATTTTGCTATCTTATTTTCGATGCTCATCAATCATCATAGATAAATTCGATAGGCATTCAAAAAATTAATAAAATTGAAGAAAATAGTACAGAAACAGACAGTATTATACGAAGGCCCACACAGTACTCACACTTTTTCAAAATAAATTGTGCTCTAAATATTCTAGGTAGGTATATTATACTAATTATTATCATAGCATTCTTTTTTTATATAGTTGATTATAGTAGAAAATCGGTGATCGATTTTTATATTTATAAAACGTATATTACAAAATAAATAGACATCTACTCTAATATTATTATGCATAATAATATTATCGTGGCACCCACACTAATCAATGATATCGTGGAGGGAAACACAGAATTATTATTGAAATAGGAAAATTAGTGCATGCGACTTTATAATAATTAATTTAGATGGATTGTTTCCTACATTTATACGACGAGTACCTATCTATGAACAGTTTCTATTTCGAGTTTTGATATACTTACCATGCTGTTCAAAAATCGAACAATAAGTAATAACAAATATAATAAAAATTTTAAAATATGTTGTAATTTTTTTTAAACTCAATTATTTAAGCCTTGGGTATTTCAGCAAAATAGTGGGGTGACCATCAGGGTGGCCTGTAAATATTTTGGGTGGCCGGGCCACCCCAGGCCACTCCTTAGCTACGTGCCTGTATTTGTTTATAAATTGAATATTTATGATCAGTTTAATATGACTTTAAAATTTAAATTGATTATTAGAATAATGTTTCTCTTATAATAGGTATTATCAAAATTATATTAGCTAAATAAATTATTATTTTTCTTGTAAAAAAAACAACAGTCAATTCATGTTATTATTTATTATAAAACAAAAAAGTAATAACATTTTATAGTTATAATATGTACATAGAAAAATAGAATTATGTTAAGTTTTATAAAATAAATTAATATATTTGACGACGATTGAATATTTAAATATGAGATAATTTCAGTTCAGATTTATAATACATTATCGTGATCTACAACTTTCGTCTTGTGACACAACTCAAAATAAAAGTAGTAACTACGTCATATTATGAAACAAGATATGGATAAAAATGTTTATAATTTATCTTTTATAGGAGTATATAATATATAGATAATAAAGCTTTTTAGTCAAAGCAGTGGTAAAATGTACAGTTTTATAATGCACATCAAACTGTTCAGACTTGCTCGTTAGGTACATTATTAATATTATACCAAGTGGTTTATAATTTTATGATCAAATTTTGTAGTCCATTCGGTGTTTATTTTAACAGTCTCAATTGTCTGCTTGGTAGTTAAATCAGCTCCTTTTAGATAACTTGATGATCTATTAATAAATGATTGAATCTAAAACAAAAAAAAACATTTGAATAAAGCTTTTGATTTTTTTTTTTTTATTAATATTATTTATTTATTACCTCATCTAGTTCTTCTTTAGTTTTCATTTGAGATCCAATAGCTTTTACATAACTGCCTACACGGTCGCCTCGGGGCTGGAAGCTAAGAATATAAAAATATAAAATAACCATAAAATTTACATTTAATTACTCGTATTATGTTCATATATATTATAAATATATCGATAACTTACTATTCAGATATATCAGCAATTTTGCGGTACAAAAAGTCTTTTGCTACATAAAATCCAATATCGCTTCTCGCTACAGAATAGAAAACTGAGATTGCGTCTTGTTTTCGAATAATAGAATTATCAAGAGACCAATTCAAATATCTAAATCAAATTAATAGTTAATTATGTTGTGTAATATAATATATAATATATAATAATATACTAAATCGATATTAATACCTGTTAAGTAACCACGTTTCCGAACTACATCCTAATGCTGAGAGTAATTTCGCTTTTTCAGATCCCACATTGGAACGTTGATAACGTTCCCATAAAAAGTCCCATTCATCTACACCTCCGTATTTTATCGCTTGACAGTAAATTACAGGTTTAAGTTCTCTAGGCAATCTAATGTATTTGGATTAGTTAGTATTTATTTTAGCTAATAAAACTGATAAAACTTACATATTATTTTTGTCTGGGTCTGTAGTTTTCATCCACTTGCTAAACAAATCTAGAGCTTGTTCGGTACAATCCTTAATTCGGTGACGGCAGGCTTCGGCGGTCACAAGATTTTTAAAACGTATTTCTTCAAAACTATTAAGTTCGACGGTCATGTCTCGGAATCTGCTGTACACAGCTGACAGCATACGTTGCATATAGTTCTACAAACCAAACAATATTAGTAACGCAAATTGGTACAATAGGTACATATTATTATTCAAAATAATATATTAAAAATTAACGAAGTTCGAGAGAGTTATAGTAGTTAAATATTATTAAAATGAATTTCACATTATGTTTTACGTTTAGTTTGATAATCTGTCATTAACGATTTTGTTTAGATATAAATAATAATGTAAAACGTAGGTATACAATTTAATTTTATACTCGTATGATATATTACAACCGTATTATTTATGGATAAACGATAATAATCCATTGTTCACAAGTATCAAAACATTAAAAAATCGTTATACTAACTTGGAACAGTCCTTGGTTCGGAGTCCTTTTCAATAAATTATTTATGGGACCCAAACCACCCAAAGCAGCCAACCACGGTGCATACTCTTTTTCGTGTTTTAGATAATTCAATAACTGGAACGTAATTCCATAATCTAAATCGCCAATCTGAGAAAAACTAAATGAGTCGTCGATCAACTGTACTCGATTTAACGTGTGTATAGTATCATATTCGTTTGGATCGTTCAGCGTAGAAACGATACCCATCCAGTTTCGCGTATCGTACAAAACCCTGAATAAACCTACAAAAAAAAAATATATGAAAATAATAATTATTATAACTTATCGTACATTCAACGCGAAATAATTATTTTATATAAAACCTACCGGCCATCTGCATATTATATATGACCCATTCGTTGTCTTTAGCCAAAGGAATAGTGAGGTTGTTGTTTTCACAATTCAACCAAGATTTTGCTTTTGTTTGGTTAAAGTCGGCCTCCATTGAAGTCGTCATAGTGAGTGGTATCCACCAACAACTTTTATTGTCCGAACCGTTTGATTTGAACGTTAGGAACCGTTCCTGCAACACATTAATTACACATTTTACATAAAATTATTTATTTGAATAACAATAAATGTCATCGATAATAATAAGGAAGGTAATATTTGTTCACGGGTATGTACCTGTGACAAAGTAACAGTATCCGCAGAATAATCCCTGATGACTTTCAACACGGGGTAACCGGTTTGCAACGTCCATGTATCCATTATCAGTTTTACTGTAAGATTTTTGTCCAAAGTTCCTTGTCTGTGAGCTTCCTCTGTTAAAGAATTCCACAAATCATCTTGTTCAGCGTTGGAAAACTTGTGCTTGTTTATGTAATTTCTAATGCCTTGTTTGAACGTATCCTCGCCTAAGAACGTGTTCATCATATGTAATAAAAATGAACCCTTTGTGTACGAAATTGTGTCGAAAATTTGTGCTATTTCATCGGGATGTCCGACGGCTACCGACACAGGGTGAGACGATTGAAGCGAATCGAGATCCAAAACCCGTAAAAAGTTTTGAACCGTTTCGATTTGGAAAGAGTTCCATTCGGGGTACAACTGTAATATTAAACAAAAATAACTTATTAATATGAACACTATTTTACAAAATAAATTAGAAATTAAACAATTAATGAAACTCACGAAATCAACTCCACGGGCTGCTACGTATGTGGCAAATCCTTCATTTAACCAAAGGTCGGTCCACCATTTCATGGTAACAAGATTACCAAACCATTGATGAGCAAGTTCGTGAGCGATAACTTCGGCTACTCTGTGTACATTATCAATCGTAGCTACGTCCGGATCAATTAACAATGCAGTCTCTCTAAATTATAATTCATTATTTTTTTAGTTTCTGTAGTAGAAGCTACGTTTTTTCTTATAGTTAATATTTTTTAAGTTTCAAATATCAAATACCTAATAATAATTATAAAATGTATAGTGTATACATTTATGTTCAATTTCCAAACTATAAATAATCATAAAAAAATTAACATATGTTGTTCTGAATTTAACCATAGTCCATATTAATACTATAATATAATTTTATATTATTTTACAATCAGATAAATATACCATACAGTAAGTAGCTATACTGTATTGATCACCAACGAAGAACAATAGAGTACATAGGCCATTGTTATGTTATCGGTGTATTTACAAATGTATTGTAAGTGATGAACAAATATTAAGAAATATAGATTGATAGATTTTGTACCATACGTGTTATAAAATGTTTGTATCTCTTATAACTTAATAACTTTTATATTAAACGTTATATTTATTCTGAAGATGTGGAATATCACTCGTGTTAGTGAAATAGATATTTGTCTATGTTTTAGAAATATACATCTAAGACAAAATTCTAAGTACGCGCCAGTGTCTAATTTGTATAAATACTTTTTAAATTGAATTTCTATTAAGTAGTTAAATATTAATTATAAGAATTTTTGAATTGTTGAAAGGAATATTGAGCCAGGCATATATCAATTGCGCCGAAAATTACAGATAAAAAAAGTAAAATTATG
This sequence comes from Aphis craccivora, assembly GCA_009835225.1. NCBI lineage: Eukaryota > Metazoa > Arthropoda > Insecta > Hemiptera > Aphididae > Aphis > Aphis craccivora. Next base: position 22,205 of record VUJU01001668.1, read on the forward strand.
GGATGGGAAAAAGGTATACATCAATTGCGCCAAACGATTCTTAAATATATTATTATATAAACGTGTATAATACTATTTCTATTGATTTAAAAAATTATAGATTAGCATTGTATATTTGGTAAATAAGAAACTTACAAATAAGTTTTGCAATGGTTTTTACATGTTTTAATCTAATAAGTAGATTATCTATATCATAGGTACATTTGAAAACCAGTATATTATTTTATTATTTGAAGATAAAAAAAAAAGTGGACAATTTATATTATATGTTTATAAAATAAATCTGTAGTATTGTGCAGTATAATTTCACGCGTTGTACGTATTATAGTCGTTGTGGCAAATATTAACACCGAAATCAAGACAATTTGAGTATTGAACCGGCATGACAAATTATTAGACATTGCAAAATGAAATATGATATTTGATCATTTGTTCGAAATACTTTTAATTGCCTCACAATATGATAAAGCTGATGATGCCAGATAAGTCACTTTTATATCAAATATTTTAAAACTTTTACAGTCATCGACTTTTATATTATAAACTGTATAAATTGTGTGCAATGTATATTTTTGTTTATTGTTGTACAAATAATTATAAAAATAATATAGTTAAAATAAATTAATATTTTATTATAATATTGTCAAATGCTCTGGCGCAATTGATGTATTCCTTTTAATTATACCTTTTTGATTTTGGCACAATAGATGTATACTAAACAGGTAGTGTCCCAAATCCGGCGCAATTGACGAACACCGATTAAGCCAGGTACGCAGATATATTTTAAAAGAACAAACACATTCAAATAACTTGAGATAAGGTACGTTAAAATTAACTTTTTACAGTTATTTTAAATACATTTCATGAGCCTCAATATTTGTTCATAAAATTAGAGTATAGTTAATAGTTATTAATTATTATTGTTAGAATTAATTTATCTCTGTGGTCAATCTTATTAAAATACTTCATAATAATGGTTTATTTACAAATATTAATTTAATGTGCCTACCTGTAAGTGACAAGACCCCAATTCTCCATTGCACCGGCAGAAAAATCAGGTATGGCCACCATATCTTGTTTGGACAAAGGAAATTTTTCATCGAAATAATCTTCATAGTACTTCAATACCAACGGTCCAGCGTTTTTGGCAAGCTCTGTTTGATCGGCGGCGTCTTTCCTGGCTATTATACGGAACTTCACTTCGTCGTCCCGAGTGTCAGATTCAATGTATGCGAAATCAGATACCATGTATGCTACTAAATAAGTGGACATCGGTACAGATTCTTCAAATTCATCGAAAACATAATCCGGTTGCGAAGGGCTGAAACATGAAATTTTTACATTCAATTTAATATCATACAAAGTGATGAAAGAAAACATAATATTTTTACGATCAATAGTATTCGATTGACATAACCCTGTATAAATTAGACTTACATGGGCGTTTGTTTCATCATCTTCATATTACTAATCGAAGTATATCCTTTTTTATGACCCAATCTTATCTTGAATGTTGCTTTATACGCAGGCTCATCAAAACAGGGGAAAGCTCGTCTGGCGTCTGCTGGTTCGAATTGTGTTACCGCTAACCATCTGCAAAATAATATTGTTATATTTCTATGATGTTGGTGGAAGAAACAAAATTACGAGAATGTTTTTTTTTTTTACTACTATTACGTATGCGCTATTATACAATAACTAACCTCGTTTGGTTGTTTTCATTGTCCACGTAGCTACTTTTGTAGTAACCTACTAAATCGTCGGTAATATTTCCCGTGAATGGTATAGTCAGCACGTATTCGTCACCAGGCTTAAAGTTTTCTGTTGACTTGACGTACATAAGTTCTTTCTTTGGATCAAACGCAACACTACCCACTGGGACGACATTTTCACCACCATTAGCCACCACGACACTTTTAGTATCGATGTCCAAACTGTACGAATGTAGTACTATGGTGTCAGTAGCTTCTATGCAGGTCATCTAAATATAATAATTTTATTATGTGATTTTCTTATAAATAATTATAAATATAAATTAGCATATAGACGTTGTTGTCAGTAGGTACTAAAAAATTTCAATTCTATAAAACTTCTGAAAAAAATTAATCATTTTTAATAGATGATACAAATTACTTTTAACTGTATGATATTAAATTTTTTTTTTTAATTTAAAAAGTATTAAAAATTTTATTTAAAGAATGTCCGCGTTTTATTTTAATTTTAAGATTTTCTACATTAATTTTAGACGCTGTATTTTTCTGAAAGTATAAAATAATTAGGTATTGTGTATCAACTTGTCTCACGTATGAATACTCACTTTAATATCAACTACTCCTTCAAACATGAATTTATCATCCAAGTGTGTGGTCACATCCAGTCGATAGCTGACGGGCTTAAAATTAGTAGGTAATTTAAATTCGGAAGTTTCTTTCGAATTAACAACCGAACCCATCAGGGACAAGGCGATAATAAACATTTTAAAGACCACAAACTCCATCCTAAACAAATTTTAAAAAACATAAAAATATAATATAAGTAAATATAGTTTATGTATTGTATACGAATACATTTTTTTTCAAATAATTAAACATTTATTTTATAACTTATCGACTTTAAAATTTAAATTGAATACTTCTAGTGTAAAAGCAATAGACTTTAACCGACATTATAGTCATATATAGTAATAATTTTGTTATTATATGATTGTTAACATAATTGTTTTATAAATATAACATTAATAATATGAATAGATTTTGTTATTATTTCTGTACCTGATATGTTATTTATTATTTTTAAGCGTTGCGATATATTAGATTTAGACCGTATTGATGTATTGATTTGAATATGATGAATGTTTTTTATTGTGTATATATTGTTAACTCTAAAGATCCTTATACTAAAGAATAATGTCATAATCAACAACTTCTACGGAGATTTCTATACAGAATTAGATTTAGTTTTTTTTTTTTTTTGGAGGTAGATATTAAAATATTCAGTTATTTCTAAAATAATCGGAAAAACTATAAAGCAATTACAATCTAATAGAATTTTAATCCAAATTATTGAATTTATTATTAGGTAACATTGGTTACCAAAAAGTTATTCGACTTTCTTTGTTCAGAATTGATTTTCATCGTGCAAAAATATTTATCATTAAAATCAAATTTAGCTTTTCTTGCAGTACCTACTCAATGACAAGATACACTCAACTTGTACAGCAGGGCAGTTACTTATTTTTTTCATGTTTATCATTTTAATTGTAAATTTTTGTGTTAGTTCCTGTAAAATTTTTATTTTCATTTTTATATAATAATATTATGATAATATAATATTATGATACATGAAACTATACTTCAATTTTTTTTTTTACAATATTTTCTTATTCACTTAAAAATGTAAATATTAACTAAGTGCAAGATATTAAAACAATAATTTAATTGTGTTTTTATTTAATTAAATTGTAATCTACGTTTGCATAATTGTTGAGCTGTATTAATTGTAACTTAAAGCTAACAATAATAATAGGTAATAAAAAAAAAAACAATTCAGTTTTTCAGTTTTTCATATTATCATCATATTTATTTACTTAATACAATTTAGTTTTCTTTTGTTTTCGAAAATTTTTAAAGTATTTTATTGTCTTATAATCAAGTTTTCGGTGTATTTATTATTTTTGTTTAAATCACTATCTTATAAAAATTTTACTTGAAATCATAGGTAGGTACTATTAAATTAATATCTTTCAAAAATCATTTAAAATTGTTTAATTCATTATTTACTAATAACGAAACATGTATTTGATATTATTACTTAACATAGTTTAATAGATAAAAAACATTATATCTCTTCTTTTTTTTTTTATTTAAAGCATGTTAATCAATGAATATATTATTTAAGTATTAGGATCGAATAAAGATGTATTTTGCCAGGTAGAAAAGAAGGTTAAAAAATAAGTTTTTTTTTGCGAGAAAGTCATTACGAAATTCCTTACATAAATATTGGCAAGTTGTCAAATATCTCAATTTTAACCTTGTAATATAATAATAATATAATAAATAACGAAACAATATTTTTTCACAAATACATATTTTATAACAGTTATACGTATTATCCAATCATGCTTCTTGTTTATTAAATAACTTAAATAAATAATAATATATATTACGTAAATCATATATTTATATATTTTATGTTTATAAATCGTTAACCTTGAAAATTATGTTTTAATTCAATATTTCAATGATAACAATTCGGTTTATTTAAATATTTTAAAAAACATCTTAATCTTAAAACATTAATAAGTATTTATGCTTAAAGTTTGTCAGAGATAATCTAACTTATAGTTGAAAATTTTTAATAAGCACAGCCATGTTTAAAATTAACAAAATAAAATCTTTGTCCAAAATTTTAATTAACTGAAAACTATTTTTCATTTCACATATCATAACATGTATGAAGCCTTACAAAAATTCTAAACACTGAACATTTTTTAAATTTTAAATACCCTTAATGTAACTACGACACAACATATATTTTAATCAAAATACATTTATGGTGTAGGTACTTAGTATATTTTTTCCTGTACAACTTTGTTTTCTAGAATATATTATTTTGGAATATAGTTTTCATTATTTTGTTTGGTTATTTTTTTATAAACCTTAATTACATTTCATATTTTTAAATGATTCTACTTATCTATTTTTAAATGTAAAGAATGTATGGTCATTTTATTTCTTATATTACTTTAAAAAAGAGTCAATTTATAGTTTCTGAATAGCACCAGGTATGTATAATTAAAAATTGTCAAATTTTAAAGAAATAACTGCTGTGCAAATCTTGATGTGCATTAATCTATTTTTTCATTAATGGTTTATAAATTAAAATATAATTATTTAAAATATGGGTTGAAACCATTAAGGATGAGTATAGAAGGTTAGTTAAAAAATATAAATTAAAAATATTTGTCATACTTTTTCTTTCAATCTAACCTTGAAACTATATTATTAAAATATATAGGTACTTACTCAATTAATCAATAAAATGTATTATGTATATAATTTCAGAAACATAATAATTAATAATCGCTTTAAAAGTTTGGGAGTTTTAAAAATCATAATCAATAGTAAACATTTAAACACTGAAATCACGGACTAAGAAATAGATATACCTACCTATTTTAGTCCATGAATGAAATCAATGCTGTTTGAGAAAATATAATGATAAAAACTTGTGATATAGACTAGTATTTAGTTAAACAAAAATTACAAAACTATAAGGAAAATTAAATATATCATTCTGTACGAGTAATGTTATGTGCTATCTACAACGTATTTTCTTATTTTAAAAATGATAATTGATTGCTAATTAGCTAAATTACATACAATTAATTAAGTTGTTAAATAATTATTAAGCTTATGCTTATGCGATCGATGAGATTATTTCAATATAAATAAAATTGTTATTGTTTTATTAATATATATAATTGGTCCGTTTATTTTGCTTGTCTTAGCCCTTAGGTAAACGCAGATATTAAATAAGTATACATTTTATACTAGTCAATAGTTGTGATATCATTTCAATGATAGAGAATGGTAGCTGATGTGCAAAATCTGCATAGGTGGAATTCGTTTGAAAATCGATGAAATATGCAGATATTTGAAATAATCATTAGTCAGGTCTAAAATTTATAATACTCGTAAAATAAATAAAACCATTACAAGAATGCAAATCGGATTGCTATACATAGATAGTTAATATTATATCAATATTTACAGAAAAATGTAAATATTGTATTAAAAATAACAATTATTGGTCACCACTTAAAAAACCACAAATAGCATAACTATCCTAGACAATATAATTTTATAGAATTACAATGGAGAAGTGTGTAAAATAAAATACTGTGATATTTTCAAGTATACCTATAGATTATGCAGATTTAAGTACAAGCATATCTACTGCTACTGGCTAAAAATTATGATTCTATATTAAACTCAACTTCGTCCACTCTGATAATAATTAATAAGATTTTTACTGTAATAAATTGCTCGTGAGTAAATTATGAACATTTTTAAAACAATAAAATATATAACAAAATAATCTTCAGAACTGTCCAATCAAATGTTATTATTACTCACAAAGTAAAAATTCATAAGGTAATATATTAAAATTGTCTTAACTTAATGTGAAAACAAAAATGATACAATTATTATGCTAAAGAGAAATACGAATTATGTATATAAACAAAATATTATTTTGACCGACTCGGAGAAAAATCTTAAAATGACTAATACAGGTCATAGCAATAGAAATAACTGCCAAATGTAATTAACAATATTATACATTTTTAAGTTGTTTATATAACACATTATATTATCAAGTAGGTACACAATTTTATTAATGGTGAAAATACCCCAAAAGTTGTCATTACAATATAATTTCATACCATTGTTGTTATTAAGTCGGATTTTTAAATATTCGAGCACCCGGCATACCCCATCTAAAACGATCTACAAAATGTAAAAACCAACACGCAACTATACTATATATTATTATAACCGTGTCATTTAATTCATCTCTCAAAAGCCAATGTTACAGTAATATATTGTGGAGATATATTATTCGCTTAAGTACAGTTTCATACAACACTATAAATCATTACAACTTGTGCCTTACCTGAGCGACTGCATGATTCGGTTTGACGGTGATCTAGTGACGATCGAACCACTACTGAAATTAGCGTCTACGCCGTCTAACAGGTTAAGTACACGCACAAGCGCGCGAGTTATCGGCGGTGAAATTATTATTACCAAACCGGTGTGCATGTGGAGGTCATGGACATTATATTATTATTATATTATTATATATTATTATACTGTGTTTGTTAACCGTCTGTGTACAGTTATACGATCAGATGGAACGCACATTAGATTATGTTAATTTTATTTTATTTTTAATTGTGTATTTAAAAATATTTTGGAAAACTGTTTTGACAAAACAAGGGTATTGATAACAATGAACCATCGCTGTGAAATCAGAGTCTAAGAACAGCCAAAAAAATCGACCCGGCTACAGCATAATTTACTTATCAATGATTTACTCTTGCTCTTTTCTATAAATATTTTATGAATAATAAAAAATTAATAAAAACATCGAACAATTGAATCATATTATGACGCGTATAGTAACTGGTATATTATCACGTTACGAGTGTTCTGCGAGGACCGATTTTTGAAATATTCTCTTCAAATTTTAGCTGGATATCAATACATCGCAATGGCCTACGACTAATTAATACGCCGCTGTACACGAGAAAACTTCACTGGATATGAGACACATTTTATGATTATTAGATAAGAAGTCAACTTAATTCACCAAATAATTCTATGACATAACCTCGGTCAGTCGCCAACATTCCCTGTAATTATATTGTAATAACGGTGATGAATAATGATTAATAATTATAATGTATGACGTAGGAATAACAATTATAAAATTTTTTTTAATCAAATATGATACTATATTGATGCAGTACATAAATGAAAATAAAAGGAGATCATTCTTGAAACTTTTTACACTGTACAATACGTAGGTACACATCGCCAGATTGTAAAGAGCGTTTAACATTTAAATTTAACAGTGTGAAAACAATCAGTTTACTGTTGACACAATAAATTAAATTAATAAGAAAAAAATGTATTAATATATAGCTTTAATTACAATATAATAAGTAATAATAAAATATTATAAGTATATACCGATAAAAAATAATTGGATATTGTCGCCTGAGTGACGATTACGAAATTTCAAACTGATAGCTATTGCAGTAAGTTTTCGTCTTTGTTGTCGACGCCACTCATACTTTCATACCAAAAACAAATTAAATTTCACAGACCTTTACGTACGGGCAATGACTTATATATTGATACATATATAAGTACTTACATAACTATATATACATATTATTACTATCATTATTATTATAATAACGCGTGTTTAATGTTTATATTATGTTATAATTATTATATTACAAGACACTCAATTATTGATTATACACGCATATTATATCATGCACGTACGTCGTTTTATGTCAAAAATACAAACGAATTTATCCATCAAAAACTTAAATATAATGTTTCTATACATACAATCAGCGTGTAATAATGCATTTTTTTTTTTTTCAAAAACTACCTTTTCGTCTATTTTTTATAAATATAGTAATCACTTATCCTATATACAGGGTTCGAATCGAAAATAATACCACATCGACGAAAATTGTGATCTCTGCAAATAATAAACGGTAAGCTAGAAATTATCAGTCGTCATTTAGGTGACTTTCTGAAGTTTCATTAGGTTGCTGAGAGACATCCAAAAGAGCGTCCTTCACCACGGCGTATTTCACCTCAGCTTGTTTTTTGTTGTCAGTTCGTGATACGACGGCAACTACTCAACTATTGAGTTGATGAAACTTGAGTGTCTCGAGGGGGTCACAATGAGCATCTGTAAACATGTTTTAAACTAAAAAAACTTTATTTTGTACTTCTTACATTGATTGTTTACCCAAATTTCCATCATATTCCTTTTAATAAATACAGATTTTAAAAGATATGATTTCTTTTTATTTGTATATAATATAATTCAGAAATAAAGATCCATCGTGTTTTCAATATGGATATTTAAGTTATTGTCATCATAATATACACCGTGGTACAAGCAATACAGTTTAATGTTTATTATTAAAATATTATCCTAATTATTGTGTAAATGTGTACTTCAACGACTGTTTTGCATACTTATCCAGTAGTTGGTATAATGGTATTACGTAGGTACATACTTAATAATACAAAGTATCCATTTGACATTTACTATAGTTCAATAAGTACCTACTCATTCAAAAACAAGTTTATTAAAAAAATCCATTTCAGAGGTACTTATTATAGTATTAACTCAAATTATCAATAACGTTTCGAACTTCAAATAAATTTGTGTTAAAAATTTGCTCAAGGCAACGCATTTTGTTAAAAAATAAATATTTCTCAAACAAATGTATAAAATTAGTTTTATTAAAATGTATAAAATTAATCATTTATTGCCAAACAAGTACGTATAGCTCGAGTGTTGTTGAACTTGTATCTATACATATTTTGTTTACTCGTTCCATGTCGCAAAACTAAGTAGTTATGCTTCAAAATCATTGATTTACGTACAAACATACGTAGTGAATAATCAATAAAATTTATCTATACAATTTTAAATATTTATCGTGTGTAAAGCGTGAAATAATAAATATCCGATTAAAATTTTTTTTAGAACAAAATGTATTTTGTACAAATAGTATACACTTATAATTAACATTATTTTTCAATATGTTCATTATATTATAATTTGATTAAAATAAAATCATGTAACATAATTTACGGGGTTTCTAATACTAATACTTTACTCGATAAAATAAAATGTAAATTAAATTCCAACAATTTGTATTAGATAACAAGGACGAGAATAGATTTTGAAATTTTGAAACAAAAGTTTTTTTTGAGTGCGTTATACTACCATTAAGCAATTAAGCAATTTATATTTTAATATTTATTTCAGTTATTACTATTGATTTAAAGCTTTTGTTAATATTCAATTCATTTTTTTTTTTTTTTTTTTGTAACAGGCAAGTTATGAAAATAAAAATAATGTATTTATTCATTTATAAATTTTTCATTTCATTTTTTTCAGCAAAATTATTATTTTAATATTGAATATAACATGCGTTTACTATTCAGGCTAGTTAAAAAAAGGCATACCATTATCCCTTTTAAATAGATTTAAATATATAAATTATTGGATTAAAATTTTTATAAGAAGTGCTGTAGGTACATGAGAATTCGCATAAAAAATATTGGGCTTTTGAAAATCAAATTAAAAATACTTAGACCGATTGTTTAGATACAAAATTAAATAATCACTTTAAGTCATAGAAAAACGTTTCACACAACACAAAAAAATGTTCAATCAACTTGGAAAGCGTTCAAAGCTTTTACTCAATTTTAAATTATTCTAACACATATTTGTTTACTATTTTAGATTCTAAGTAAATCTATAAATATAATTATTTTAAAATGTATTTTTGTCTGTCGTCGTTTCGAGCAATTAAAACGTTTAGATTTTCAACTTCAATTTTTTCAAAATATTTTATTTATTTATTTTTTTTTTTTTGTGAGCTTTTTGCAGGAATTTGACTTTTTAGGGTTTTTTAATACCTAAATATCGATCAAAAAATAATTGTTCAAAAAATTTAAATATGTAATACACCGTTTTTCATAAGTTATAACGGTTTTATAAAAATATTGAAAATTCATATGTAAGTACAATTTTTTTTATAAGCATTTAAAATTTAAATTTTAACAGAAAAAATGACGATATAAAAGTTATAAAATAATCATCTTGTATACACTATACGTCTATACAAACTATGTATATATGTATATTGTATATATACTATACACTTAACTTAGTACAGCTCGTAGTACAGCGAATTTAATATTATGTATAGTAATTGTTTTTCACGCGACATACGCGCTAGTTGTAGGATGTAATAGTAATTAATTATTGTGACCTACCACATGCGTAGTTTTAGAAAACGTACATGACAAGTTTACCTCACCAATGTCCATATCGTATTAGTTAATCGGTCATCGATTGAATTCAGTAGTTTGCATGAAATTATGAATCTTTGTATTGTTGTTGCTGTTTTTTTTTTTTTAGATTCCGAGTGGAGCTATGAATGTATTGATTTTACAATTATATACGTTTTTTGTGTTTGTCATCAATTTACAGAGTGGTAAAAATGCTCAGATTTTCAACTTTGAAAGAGGTTTTTGATAGAATAAATTAATAGAATAAAAAAAAATATTTTAATTTTGAAATGAGTTACGAGCATTTTAAAGTATACAAAAGCGTTTGAGATGCGCTAGATAATATTCTTAGCTTTAAGTTTGATAATAAGTAAATTTCAAAAACAACAACATAAAATTTACTATGTTGTATGTTTTTAAGACGAATACAACACATGCGGGTATGGAGTTCTCTTAAAAGAAAAATGTAAAAATGTAGAGAAAGCATGTTTGGTGGACAACTACTAATCAGTAATCACTATATATATATAATTTAAAACATAAGCTCAACTTGTGGTGAACTGGTGAAGTGGTTATAAATAGGAACATCTACATTTGTATACAATGAATATTTGTGTATTAATCTATAATGTATCAAGTATAATATAATTATATAATGGTCATGTAATATCATTTTCATAAGTTTAAAGTTGCGATTTGCAATAATTTTCAAAATCAATTGAGTCGTAGATGTTATATGGTTTTGTTTTATATCACTTTTCTCATTTAATGCTTAGTCGTGCGTATTAATGTATTATGATTTTATAAGAATAATAAAATATTTGATAAGGAAATTCGATGCTTATGAAATTTTAAATTTGCCAATAATGTAATTTTATCGAAACTCCATGACGTCAATTTGACAACCACCTGCTAGTTTTTAAATTCAGTCCCACGTGTATCGTAAATATTCGTCAAGTGACTTGGTAAAATTTAAAAATTTAAAATTTACATTAAAATAAGCATTACCAACATATTATTATAGATACCTACATACAATTATAATATACATAGGAAGAGTAACTGATTTATTTTTTTTTGCTTTAAAACTTAATTAAGTATACAATTTTATAAATTAGTTATTATTATTTATATATAATTACCAACATAAGTATACAAATAAAAAATATTTCCATAGAAATAATTGAACCGTTTCGTTCTAAAGAAAACCATCGTTTAATAAACCCAGGTTAGTAAATTCTTTTATTTTTATTCTAGTAATATAATGCTATATTTTATTTTTTACTTGAAGTATCTCAGATAATATCTTTTATAGGAATTACACGCATGTTCAAAAGGTTAAGCTATTAAACGGAATTTGTATGCATTTTCAATTAAATTATTTAGTAATGATGTTGAACAATATACTCTGATATACTAAGTATACTAAGTACATTTAAATTATATTTTTCTAACAAAAATTATAATAATATTTTAACAACGACAGTGATAATATTAAAGATATTATAAAACTATTTATTTCTCGAATTTTATTTGTTCAAAACTTGAGACAGGAAAATGCTTAGGTATAAGATTATATATACAGTGTACCTATCCACTATAAGATATTTGATTGAAGATAATAAAAATTGGATTTTAAATCTTTTCTCATCAGCTTGCGTGGACTGAAGTGTATAATAGGTATATTATTGAATTCGATTTGGGTACTCTGTTCGTTATCTTCTTATATAATGTTAATACATTTGTCGCGATGATAAAATATTTAAATACATTAAATTGTTTTCAACTGAACATAAAATCTTTGTTGTCGATATTAATTCCGATAAACGTATACAATATTGTACAATTGCATTCAATGGATATTATTATCATGAAAGAAGCGCCGAGAGAAGAAATTTGATCGACCGGCGACCGCGCACAACAATATCGGTTCATTGGGTCAGCTGCAGCTGCGCGCGTCCTTCACGGCCATGCGAACTCAACGGTCCTGACACAATAACGTTGTGTATCCATAATGTATATTAATGCGATTATTTAAGTTTGACAATGGCAATTAAACATTTTCCCCCTGACCGAAATATAATAATAGATTGTCACGCGGCATACAATTAATCTCTGACCGTCGTAATGATTAAAGTCCGATTGTAATAATAATGTTATATAAATTATTATTTATTTATTATAATAAACGTGTAAACGTTGCGATTGCAAAATAATAATAATTTTGCAATCTCAACGTTTAAACAGGAAACTTGAGAGACCAAATTCGAAAGGTTTTGCTCATAGCACCCAGCCTCACTCAATATTCAATAATAAAATATCCAAAAAAGTGGACAATTAGAGTTATTAGAGTTAAACCAACAGTATATTATATTATTTTATACAGTATATATCATATATACAGGACGCTTTGTCTAACATTTTTACCTCCTTTATTACTTCAAAATGCATTGATTCAAATTCTGATTTTTTAATTTTTTAATACTTATATTTTATTAATATTTCGCGTTATTACAATTTTGTAAAAATTGTCTCAATGTATAAACTGCTAAATAAAATATTTACTTATTTTTAACTTATTTAACTTATTTTATATTTATATTTTTGTTAACCTAATTGTAAAGACTATTAACCTTAGTATAAACATTTAAATAGCTCAGAAATTATTGTTCAAATAATTAATTGAATACATTAAATTTTAAAATAAAAATATCTAGTTAACAATTTAGTGTAATCAAGTAAGATTCTTAATCGAATAATAAAAAATTAAATCACTCTGGGTTTTATTGATATGCTACAAAAATCTAAGTATTTAAAAATATAGACTTTAAGTATAATAGTACTTAAAAATTCCAAAAATCAGAATTTGAATAAATTAATTATTAAAGGAAAATAAGAATGAGTATTATTGATAAATTACTCTTATATCTGCACAAACTAGAACAGTGTACATAAAACACACATTTTAATATTGTAACTGCACTAATGTTCTATAACGATTAAGCTGCAATTAAATAATATTAGTATGTTATGTGCGTCTACTACTAAATTTTAAACTCAACAAATATTAATTATTAGCTTACTTTTATTCAAAACCATTGTTAATAACTATACAAATAGTGTGGTTAATAAAAATAAATTTAATTGGCTTTAATTTTAACCACAATTATTGTAGTTATTTGCATACTTATAATATAGTCTATAGGTACTCTATAACTTAGGTTATATCAAAAATAAATAATAAATACAGATTATTTACGAGTATTTTAAATTCTGAGCAGAGCGATAAATATAAATCGATTTTAAAATATGATGTATCTGTTTTTTCTTTTTTTGTGTGTATACCTATTTAAAGACACTTTTTCGAATAGTAAAACCGATAATTAAACTTCGAGGAACTTTCCTGGTAGAAAATTGAATATTGATATACATTATGTATAATTAGTACTTCAAAATAATCAGGAAAAACAAATACTACAACTGCAATATGTATAGGTAAGCATAAAATACTTACAGAAATCGTTGTATACCAATATTTGAAAACAGGACGGAAATCGAGGTGAACGAATTGATGCACGGCGGATTATGTTCTAAAATATATAGAACCAGAGAGATAATAATTATAATCGGTCTGAAGGACGTACCACCGACCGATTTCAAACAGAAACTTCGAAGTCACTATGATGCTAAATAGCATTACAAAAATTAAACATCTATACTGTACATTATAAATTATTTACGTTACGCTGTATTCGCGACATTTATTATCGCAAAAACCTTCCTCGTTTTTCCATTAAAAAAAAATAAGTAAAAAAACAAATCTTTTAACACTATAAAGTTTTGGTAACATATCATTGCTATTATCTATTAAGTGAATCAAAAATAATAGGTAGATACCCAATACTATTATTATTTATTTAGAAAAAAAAATTTACAAGTATAAAAAATTGTGAAATTAACACCTAACTATAGATTTTTAAATTTTGATGTAAAAATGTTTTCGTCAAAAAAACAACTAGATATTAGCCATTATATATTGAATACCAATTGCATTTGGTATACTTACCTAATATATTTGGTTTACTTTGTGCAATATAATATGATATCATAATATTATGTAGTGTATTTTTTTTTTTTTTACAGAGGATTTCGTTATGATATCATTAATATTTATTTTATTTTTAAAATACTAACCTAACCTAACCATCTTCAATAACATTGTGTTAATACAGTTATTACGTGCACAGAAAAACTCCACAACAGAACAACTTTCGAGTCTTCGGTAAATAACGATGATGTTTGCACTAGCATCTTCACCACGCAACTGTACATATACTACATACAGTGGAGGAAGCGTTGCAGAGATACAGAATAATTACGACCAATTTAAAAAAAAAAACACGAATACCGTCGGGATTATTCATTGTCATTTCACTCATGAATGTCACCACATTTTTCTTCATACGCCACTAATGTTTTTATTATTAATATAGTTTTACGAAAGTAATAATTTTTTCGCAATATTTCTTATATTTTTATACATACATTTTTAAAATAAACGATTTCAGTGGGTTTTTAGTTAGTGAATTGCATACAATACAACGAAATTTACGCAAATTGGTAAATTCTACATCCAGGTTATAATATAATATTAGCGTAAGCGTATCACAGCTATCTTTATATTCTTTCACTTGCACCACGACCGGCAAATTTTATTACAAGACATTTCATCTCATTCGCGACAATAATCTCACTGCTGAATTTGAAAAACAAAACATTTTTATGATAAGTTTATATTTTCCAATAGCACTTTATCTTATTAAAAATATATGAAATTGACTCTTCAAAAGTAAGTACTAGTGAGTGCGTGACGATGAAAACAAATTAAGACTAATTGTTTATAAAGAAAAGAAAATCATAATTAAACTTTTGAACTTTTTCTGTCATAATATATATTAGCAATTCTCTTAAGTAATCGTCAGATAAATCGTATACAAATACACGTGTAATGTTCATACATAATTTAAAAAATAAGAGCAAACGATATACGTACCATATACATTATACGTATTGACTATTGATGTGTCTTTAAGAATGTATTCCTATGTAGTTATTGATTTGGTCTCGAACTTTTCGATCGAAAGGTCATTTTCTAGTTTTCTACACTTCACTGAAACTAAATATATCTTAGGTCACCTATTCATTCCGAAAAGCAATAGTTTAGCAACTAATTTAATTATTTTTTTCTATATAAAAAATACATACATAATAATTGCTTTAATAATCTATTTTAACTCATAAGATAGTAATAATTAGTACTCTTATACTATCCCTGACTAAATAAAAATAAAACACTAAAATAGTTGAAAAATGACCAATTTTCTGAAATTTCTTATCAGATTATATTTTATTTAATCGAGAAAATTATGATATAAATTATAGAGCTCTTTACTATACAGCATATATATTGATTTCAGTAATAATATTATTAATGTCATCACTTACTCGTACAATTAATTTGTGAAATTTAATTGATAATTCACTGATAGGTAATCATATCAAAAATATCTAGATTTATGTCAGTATTTGAAGTTTTACCTACCTATTAGAATTGAATCAATAATGTTAATAACATCATCATCTATACCCTCCACTAATGTAGAAGGGGCATTTGGACTAAAAATATGAAATAATAAACATATACCATTAAACAAATCACAGGACACAACAATATCAAAATAAAATTAACAATATGTTGGAATTTTTTTTTTAAATTTTTTTTTTTTTATGAATATTTTAATATTGACATTTTATGTCTTTTCTTTGGTACATAGATTCGAAAAGCGTTACCGAAATAGCGTTACCTAAAAAGCGTCACGCTCTGCCTTGCACCCAGAATCTAAAAGTGATATGTTATGTTACGGTTACCCTGGTTACCCCTGGTAACGAGAAATTATCTAATATAACAATATAATAATATTCTAACATAAATTATGAATCGAAAAGTGTAACGATAAGTCTGTGATAGATCGTAGTTCATTTTATGTAAGACATAACATGTCTCACTTCATTGCAGATTCGTATGCAATATGACATGTTATATTTAATAATTTTTCTCTTTATACATAGTTAAACATAAATCAATTATAAATTACAATAGTTACTCGTTAAACACATGGCTACTAACACGAGTTTAAAATTAATACCAGCCAAAGAAACTATGTTTAGTAATTGTTTACCTTTCTTTAGTTAGAAAGTAGAAGTTAAAAGTAACAAGAAGTAATATCTATTAAACTTCATAAAAATTAAATAATAGATATTTAATATCAACATTATATAATAGGTAGGTAATGTTAAAGTTAAACTTATTACTTATTAGTAGACATATTTGTAATATTATTCTTTCCAGTTTCCACAACCATAAATCATTATGGATCCATATTCCATACTATCGGTCGAATAATGACTTTAACAATAATTTGACAATATATAATACTCGTATTGTGAATTGATTTTTATGTAGATATTTATAATAAATTTAAAACTATATTAACTTTACAGTTGAAACTCGTAAGTCCATTGACCGTCATTATTTTCTTAAAACTATTTAACTAATTAAACTAGGTACTAATATTTTGGTAAGAAGTTAATAGATAAATTAAACAAAAATGTATACAATTAATAATTATTGTGATAATTTTTATTTTCTTAAATGAGTTTCATAGCAGCATAAAATTTAGAATTTTCAAATAAATATGTATCATTATATTTCAACAAATCTATAATTATATAAAGTATTTAAATTATCTGTTTTACGTATTATAAGTATAAATACCTAGTTTTGTATCACCTTCTACAATTAACTCATTCCATTATTCAATGATGACTGTAGTTTTTATGATTTGTTACACTGATGTAATAGGGTATTAGTAGTACTACAAGTCTGTATAGTAATACATTACATTAATGTACATAGGTACTGCAATTAGTTTTATTTTCTGCATAGCCTCAATCACTTTCCATTAAAAAAATGTTATAATTGAATGATTTTTATTGATATAATTGACATTCCATAATCCATAAATATAATACAGAGATTTCATTTTGGAAAAAAAAAATGAAAAACTTATAGATTCAGATAAATTCTTTATCTCAATTAATCTATATAAACGCATTAATATATTTAATATCAAATAATATGATGATAGCTAGTACATATACAGTTGCTCGTTTCAACTTTCAATTAATTTCTATCGTAAATTATATAGTTAAAAAAATTCAGAATATAAATGAAAATATAAAAATACTGTAATGACAATATATGAATCTATATACGAGCACATATTATTATCAATATTTAATACATACGAGTTAGGTAGGTAGGTAGGTACTATCATTTTAATTTAATTGAATATTAATTATATTACATTTGTAGGTAAATTATTTTAAAGTTTATTAATATCATGTTTAAAAATGTAATTTAGTGTATTTAGAAAATTAGTTACTAATATATTATTATATTATTTATTTTCTATCAAATATTACTGTAATATACAATGCAGTGAAATATTAATACATCTTAACCTATTTTTTTTTTAACTTAATAATTTTTTTAAAAAAAATATTCTTTTATTATTGATGTATTAATGTTTTTTTTCGATTTGAAAATATTTCAAAATTTTTAATAACATTTTTAATACGCACTATTGCACTGTATACGCAGAATGTCATGCTCCACCATTTAAAAAAAGCTGAGCACATTTCACCGTTACTATAAAAACAATAAACATATACTAATCACTGACATACTGCACGATATATTATATGTATATTATTCAACAATTGCAATATTTTCTTCCCATTTAGTATAATAATAAAATGAGTCTTCATCAAATGCATACTTTTATACAATTTTTATACTAACAACCTATGTACCTAATATAGTAGATATATTTATCATATTATATATCTATAATAACTTGCTATATAGCATCTTATAAGTATAATTTCTAAAGAAAGCTACGCGATAATTAATTAAAAGAAAAAAATGCGAATGTATTTGATCTTTATACCAAGACCGGTTATTTTACTCTTTCATAAATTAATATAGTTTTATGTACCATATTATAACTTGGAGAAAGGGTTGAACTTAGTACCTAAATATAACATGCGCGTGTTGTGTATTACACAGAGTATGGATAGTGGTCACAGTCGATCATTCAGTTGATGATAACAAATTGTTAATTTAAGTTACAAATTTAAGTGCAATGGGACAGAGCTGGATAATATTGATGACTGTATTACAGGTAGGTACCTAATACGTTTATTTATTATTATTATTATTTATTTTTGTAAACCAATTCTTCAAATTTTAAATCCTAAAAATTTCACAAAATAATATTAATATTTAAGTCAGCATTAATTTACCTAAATATTATACACTTAATTTTACCCTACAGTTTTTAAGTTTTTATTTACAACAGTTTCCGATTAAAGAATTATATATGAAAGGGATATGAGTATATGACGATTGACGACTCATACAAACAATACATTTTAAAAAACACGTGTATATATATTTCAAGTATTGAAATAATTTTCAATATAGTAGTAACTAATAATTAACAAAATAATATTATAATTAAGTAACTACACAATTAAAATGTAACATGTAATGTCGAGAAATCGACTAAAAAATAAAATAAATATTACAAAATAAAAATAAAACCTTAAATATTATTAATTCGGGTAGTACCCATAAATGCTATTATTTTTTTTTTTTTTTTTTGATATATTATTAATTATAATACTTGTATTATGTTATTAAAGATCAAACTTATTTATTCTACACTACTATTATTATTAAACTGTATAAATTGTAAATAAAAAAATTTATATATATTTTCTAGTTTTAATAATATGAGTTAATATTATATAATACTAACTATTTTAATTATACTATGATATTATTATCGTCTATAGTACAAGTGACAAAAATTCGATGTACGCAAATCTGTGTCTGTTTTAATTATTAACTACTATTAACTAATATTAAAGACGGCAAGTTAATAAAAAAAATAACTCTGGTTAAATTAAGTTAAGCGAATACAAGATTTTTAAGTTAGATGTCATTAATAAATCAATTATGAATTTAACTCGTTGAGATTTAAGTTAAGATGAAAAAAATATATTTATTTGAATCATTTTAAACAAATTGAATCTATTAATATATAAATTACATAAAAAGTATTATTTTGTGTTTATCTATAATATAGATATTATATATACATACGAATTACGAGAATATAATATTATAAAATATAGAAAAAGTGGGTAAGTGGGTACCGCTTTGCTGTACATTAGGTGCCGTATGGATCATTATTATATATTATAGGAGTCTTAAATTTGAATCCAATAATAGGTATCTTTGCATACGAAAAACGATTCTGAACGGAAATGATTTGTCAGCCTAGGATATAATATCCAGTGATTAGTGAAAAAGGTGGTTTATGTTTTAATGGCCTGAATACACCAAAATGTAAGTTCTTTTATAATTATTGTAAGCTAAACTTATGAAAAGGAAAACATATGGAAAACTTAGTGTTGTATTTTTAATCCTTAGTTATTAACACAAAAAATTTTATGATTTTTCAACTTCAAAATTACTTGCAAATTTTTGCGTTTTCGACAGATTTCGTAAAAATTTGAACTATATACGCTTATAAAAAAAAATTGTGACTAACGATTTTTAATTTTTTTTAGCTTCAATAAGAACAACTCATAAGAAACCTTGTATTAAATTTTAAAGTGTTTTTGGTCATCCAAAATTTTTTTATCGACACTTCAAAAAAAAATTCTCATAAATATCGAAAATTTCTATGGTCAAAAAAAGTCAAAAATTCTTGAAAATTTAACTGTATATAGATAACACTGACATAAACATTTGATGAAAATTTCAAGTATTTTCAGTGATTAGTTTTTGAATTACAACCATATAAAAAAATCAATTTTGTCGAAAACTGGTTTTGCGTAAAAATTTCCGTTTTTCCTTAATTTTTTTTTTTGGTTTTTCCCGGTGCTTTTGAAAACTATTGGAAAATTCAAAAAATGACCTGCCTAATGCACCAACTAGATTCATTTTGCTATCGGAAACCACCCCCAAAGTTAGTGAAATTGAAGCATTATTTCGACACGTTCTCGTGTACAAAGAAAAAAAACACAATATTGTAAAATCAATACATTCATCGCTCCGCTCAGAATCTAAAATAGTATTATTATTATTCCGGTAGTAATAGATCATTATTATTTAAAAGTTTTTGTAGTAATTATTTTATAAAATATATTAATTCAAATTTTTTTTGATTTTTACTTGATGAAATATTTTCAAATCAACTGAAAAAATTATGTTATTTCAACAGCAGTAAATTAAACTAGTTAAATTATTAAGTACATTAGAAAATAATCTGCCTCGTATAACTTGTTAAGTTAAAAAGTAAAAAAATAACTGTTTTACTATTTAATGCTTACCTTTGTATAATATTAATGTATTTATCTCATCTTCAGGTGGTAACATTTACGGCATTAACTGCGACGTCGATTAATCCAACCGGAACCACTAATTATCGTCCAGTCAACGTTCGCGGCAGAGTTTTGGACCATCGCGGCGATCTGCAACAGCGAGTGAGATCAAAGGTACCAACGGACAGAATATTTACCGGGACGAGTCAACCCAAAACACAAAATAGCGCAGGTAATCGCAGACCGTCGTTGGCCGGAAAAGCTTCCGGCCAACAACGTCAACAACAATACGACAGTGCAATATCATATTTAGACTGGACGCCATTAGTGCAATACGAGGAATCCCTGGAAACTGTTATGCCTTCCACGGTAAACGGTCGACAAGATTATCAGCAGCGACAGGTACGTCAACCGGACGCAATCGTTACATTCGTGACGCCGCCGCCGACAACAACGATCGCGACACACCACAACAATAAGCTGCGTCCGAAAAATCGGGTTCAAGATTACGACAACGAAAAAGATAATAATTTTCAGAGTGGTAATCATTACCAGTACGTAAACGTCAGTGAGTTAGCCGAAATAAACAACAATAAACATCATAATGTAACGCGCGTCATCACTAATTATGCTAATGGAGCAGTTGACGAACACCGTAAGAATTCGGACTTTGAGTTTAGCGACAAAACGCAGGAGAAAAACAAGCCCAGTTATCAAAACAGCTACAACAATGAAGCGAATGAATCCAAAGAACAAAATAAACATTCCACTCTGCAAGTGTACGAAGCGAACGTGCAGCCTGACAAGAAAACTACCGAGCGACAGCGTCATCAAAGTCTTAATTTGGATTTCGAGCATAACCTCCATCGCAATGCATCTCACCAACTCGTAAACACCGACGAGATGCTATCGGACAATGAAAATAATAAACACAATAATCAGATTATCAACATAAGATCACACGACCAAAAACATAGAGAAAGTCAGCATGTTTTTAATTTACTCAAGAATGAATCAAAAAGTGACGTCCTTCGCGATTACCCAAATAACTTTACGACCACTGCCACGAATGTGAAAGCATCAATCGAACACGAAAATAATCACGCCGAACTATATAATATTATGTATAACACGGACGCGATCAACATAGCAAACGAACAACGTCCATATAATTACGAGGATGTCGACGTTGAGAATAATGATTTTTATCGTGATGATAATAATTATGACCTGCAGCA
Organism: Aphis craccivora; assembly: GCA_009835225.1. Lineage (NCBI taxonomy): Eukaryota > Metazoa > Arthropoda > Insecta > Hemiptera > Aphididae > Aphis > Aphis craccivora. Next base: position 44,586 of record VUJU01001668.1, read on the forward strand.
ACACGTATACGCGAACGCGATAGCCGACGAATGGAGAAATAGCGCCAATCAAGCAATCGTCAATACAAACTCAAAAACCCCAAAACACGAAGAAGATAAAAAAATTGCAAATTTGAAGTTCGACCAAAGCGTACCTAAGCAGCGTGTGAACAGCAATAAGTACGTAAACATGAACTTAACAGCTGCAAAATTGAAGGTGGACAGCATAGCAACATATCATAATCGGCGCAATCAAAACGACGAGCGGGAAAAAATCGAACGCCATCGCCGACGAAAGCCATCTGCCGTCAATAGTGTCGAAATAAATCCAACGATTTTTACGACGACTTCGCCTCGAAAATTACGACGCAAAGTGCAATCGTCGGCTCAGACTCACCGATCAACTGCAGACGACGAAACAAGTATTATTCAGATGCTGTACGATGGTCAAAACGTTTTCGGACAAAAATATGTAAGTGTATAATACAACCAAGTTCATACGATGATCTAACTAGTCATATAATAATATATTAAACACATGGGAAATACCGAAATGGGAAAAAATAGTTTATTAAACCAAACTATAAGTAACCTTCTTAACTTGGTTGCACTATAATGTATAAACTATACATATCATCTTAATGTGTCCATGTGTGGAGTGTAAACAAAAAGGATTGTCTCCCATATTATATTATGAAATAGTAAAATACCTCTGGTATTTTTTGTTTTTACTCAAAACTGACGTTTTACCGAACACTGTTTTAATCATTTTAGCACTATCTATTGACCATAAATGTACTTAATGGTGGTAAGCGATATCAAATTTATATAAAAAAAAAAAACAATCTAGTTCAGTTATAAATAAATAATAATAAATAAATTTTAGTAATATAAAATACTAAATAGGTAACTTCATCGACCTTATACGGACCTTTAAAAAAAATGTACACTCATATAATATTTTGAACTCACTACAAAGTATGTGAAATTAGCTGTCCCATTACCTCATAAAATAAAACCACATTAGTTTAAAATAGTTGTAACCTCAATCTTTAGTTTGTAAATGTCTGTAACTACATTTTTGGAATTTATATAAAACTATAGATGCATTGTAACTAATACAACGAATTTTGTTTGAAATGATTTGGGGATGGAGAAAAGACTGCGGGAAGTTTGGCCCTCGTTGAAAAATTAGATATACCTAACTTAAAAAATTATGAAGTTGCTTATTCTAAAATAAATATTATTTTATTGTGTTTTATTTAGAATCACGAAGATCATGGACGTATTATGACACCGGGCGATAAGCAACCAACGGTGACGTCCACTTCAAGAGCTCCAGTAATAATAGAAGAAGTAGTAGATGTCGATAACGATGACAACGCGGCCAAAGAAGAACTGAAACAGTCCGACTTAGGCGGTTACGGTTATGGGTACACAGTATTGGACGAGAACGTTGGGATGGATTTCGGGCAATGGGAACGTCGCGAACCAGGTCGTACTGGTATCGTAACCGGACTATACCGGGTTCGGTTACCGGACGGCCGGACGCAGACCGTCGAATACACCGCCGGTCCGGCTACTGGTTACCGGGCGTCCGTTACTTACGAGGGCGTTCAACGTCATCCGACTGCGGCTCTACTGCCACTTGTCGAACGGGACGACTCAACGGGCGTCGAAACTCGATCGACTGACTAAAATTATTATTTATTTTATTTATTAATTTTTTTATTAATATGGTTTTAATTTATTAAGCAAATAATGCCATTTATTTTTAAGGGACAATACCTAGTATGCTAAATTCATTATTGATACAACTATATTAATCTCAAAACGAAAACCTGGTTCCAAAAGCAAAAATTTTTTTGTGATATGTAATTAGGTGTGATAGAGTTATTCGTTTATGATACACAATAGCACTCACCCGGTGTTCGACAATTTCGTCGATTTTATAACACTACCTTGTTAACATACATCTATTACGTCGGTACAAAAAAGGTATACCAAAAGGTATGCTCGTACAATTGCACCGAAAATAATTTTTATATTAAAAATACAAAAACCGTCTGATATATTAAGTTTAATTTTCATAATTGAAGAGTTAATACAATACACAAAATTATTGAGTTGTACGGCCGTAGCAACTTGTATTGTAGTGTTTAATTTTACTTTTCTAAAAAAATAAAATTCAAATAAGGAAAATGTATAGCTAGTAGCTACCCATTATATAGATTTTTATTAACATATTTAGATATATTTTCTTCAACTAGGTTTTTTTTTTTTAATACTTGTGGTTTTTAATCTTATTTTTAACGCTACCTATTTATTCTAATATATGATTGAAGTTATATAATTTTTAAAACTTCATAAAAAACAAAAATATTTGGATGGGATAAAAAAAAATATTTCCAAAATGCTGAGTGAAACGACTAATAGGCGTTTGTCCTTCTTTCGTCCGAAATATAATTACACGATGTTCAAAGATAGGATGGAAAAGTTACATTTAAAATTATATTCAGCAAAAAGGTTCATGTATACTTTACGTATAGTATTTAGCGCAATAATTGATGTATACCTTTTAATATACCTATCTTTTTTTATACCGGCGTAATAGATGTATACCTTTTTCCATGCGATTTTTGGCACAATTGATACGGTGCACACGAATTGAGTACTAAGTGAGGTATACGAACCTTTTTGAACGAATTGCGTCCCGGAGTACACAATTCGTGTAACGTTATCATTCAACATTTTTTTGAGGTACCTAGTAGTTCCAAATTTATTTCCTCAGGAGTTATGGACAGAAAAAAGTTCAATCTCACAAAAAACCACCCACATTCGCGGATCTTTTCAATCGAAATTTAACAAATTTATTTTTATAAAAATGTTTCGAGTAGTCTTAAAAAATATGAAAACCGATACTATATATAATATTAATAAGAAGCAATCTAAAAAAATGACGTAAAAACGAGTATCCAGAAAGAGAAAATCAATATGACAAAGAATACTATAAATGGAAAATAAAATAAATCAATTAACAATAATGAAATCGCTATTAAAGATTATGCTAACACATTAGTCAATAGCTAATAAATATAAACACAGAAAAATTTTTATTAAATTTTATAAAATTAAAATAATTTTATAAATATGTAATTATGACGTGATTCATATAATTATTATGATATTATGTTTTTACAATAAATAACAATATATATCAATTTTTTTATATAACCTGGTATACTATCTTTATTATAATATCACTTTATGAACTAGTAACTACTTACAATAATTAACAGTAGATGGATAAGTACCATGAATTACGTCCGAATCCCAATTCATTTGAAAAGGTTTGTCTACCTGCTTTGGTAGACAATTCAAGTGCACCCAATTGATACCTATAATATGCCCTACAACTGACCTACTACACGACCACACGCAAGAAGACAATTTCTTATCAAATGCTCCATGGAAAAGTAGCATTTCCAATAAACTTAATAACTAAAATCAAAATTTATTATTTCTTTTGTTAACATTTTAAGTAGAGGTGGACGGTGGCTAAGTGGCTTATAAGTTATAACTATATAAGTTTCATTGTGGGTAAATCATAAATTCAAACTCGCAACTAAAGAATCAAAACTCTATATAGAGATGCGTATTATGGACGATTAGTGTTATGACTGTTATGTTAAATTACAAATGTTATAAATCCTTATCAAATCTCTTAATTGGATCCAAACAAACATTTCGTACTATATGAAAAGCATTTACTTTTATAAAATTTGAACAAAATAATTATAGTTTAAACTTATAATTGAACAATTTACTCGATCTTTCATTAAACTAACTATGTACAGTGCATTAGTGTACATAAATATTAAGAATTTATAAAATTAAAAAATTCTGCTTAAACAACGTGTAAATATAATTAAAATATTAATTTTAAGCGATATTATTATATTGTAATAGTTTTTGTTTGGATCCAATGGATCCATCAATTAGATTTGAGAACGTTTATGACGTAAGCACTAATCGTCCGTATTTCAAAGAAAAATTAATATTGGTTAGTAAACCTTAAATCAATATAAAAAAAAAGAGAGAGAAAAAATTTCACAAACGCGTTGTTTTCTAACATTATCTTTTTCTTCCCATCTATTAGCAAAAATAAAATGATGTAAGTAATTATCTAGTATACTTACCAGTCACCGTAATAAGCATATATATTACGATTTACGAACATTTCTATGAATTAGAGTGTTCTGTACTTCTGTAGCCTGCGATGACCATTAGGTGACCTGCAGGAACCTCTTGAATCTTTAGGCCGCTACTGATACAGTTAAAGTGGTTTATTAAATAAAAATCGAGTTATATTTTGATTGTTTGGAATATAAAGTTAAGTCCAGTACACACGGTTAAAAAATATTTGAAAGGTTATAAGAAATATTTAATATGTAAGCGGAGGCTTATGTATTACTTTATTCTTCATATAATTATATGTAGAAACCTAATATTACAATAATAATTTTTTACTCTTATTCTAATGCTTTAATGGTAACAGCAGCGTCATCTGGCGGTATGACAATGAACTTTTCAACGTCCACGCCAAAAGACTAAATTTAATGTTTGTCAACACTATTTACTTTTATTGTTGTACAGAATATACCGTCGCCGTTATTGATTTTTATCTAACAACATTACAATTTTATCGTTATTTACTAAATATTAGTTATTACTATGGACCCCGGACAATAACTAAGCTTACGGGTAAAATAATTGTCTTTCAGGCTGAACCATCTGATACTATTGGACATTTAAAATCAAGAATCCAACATAATGAAGGTAAAATTAAATCCATTAAATTATCCACTTATCAACTAAAATGTATTTGTACTAGTAGTCAGTAGATATAAGGTTTAATTATTACCTTGTTTTTTTTTAAATTTATAATTTAGGGTTGGAACCGAATCAACAAAATCTTATAATTGATGGAAAACAATTGGAAGACCCCACACAATATCTTATTATAATATACAGGAGACGACAATAATACATTTTGTATCCCGTTTAAAAGGTATTGTTAACAAACTCAAAAAGAAAAATTATTCAACAACTCAAAAAATCAAACACATTCATATAATTAATCATAATCTATAGGTTGGCGAAAGAGTGTGCTGCTGAAAGCTGTGGACTTGACATATTCATGGCTGAAATGTTCAACAGATTCTATTGTGGAATGTGTAGTTTTATCATAGAACAATAAATAAATTGTATTGTTATTTTAAATATAATACAGTTTATTTTATAAAAAATATTGCATTTTTCCTGGACAGTATTTTAACAAAAACGTATTTATATTAATTATGATATTTTAAGTACTTTTTTCAAACATACACGTCAATTTTCATTGAAATTGTGTATTTTTAAACATAATTATGATATAAAATTGCAAGTTTGGAAATGTAGATGCAACTGCCCCTTACATATGTTGTTTAGAATAAGTACAGAGCTTTTAGCAAAATCGAATAGAGCTATACCTAGAAAAGATAAAATGCTCACAGAAAAGTGTTATGTTATTATAAATTGCATTTTGAAGAGAATTATATTCTACTTTTTGACGAAACTATCTTAAATGATAGAACAGTCAATAAAATTAAGAGAATTAGACCAATATTAAAAACAGGAGAAATTCCATCTATGTATTTCTGAACTTCCCGTTTTATTGCATTGTACGTTTTTTTTATTACATTGCGTCATTGCGTGTACATTTCATTGTAAGATATTCAAACTACAAAAAAAAAAGTAATAAGTGGGTACCGCTCTGCTGTACATTAGATGCCGTGTGGATCACAACAACATTACGATTTTATTATTATTTACTAAATATTACTGTGGACCACGGACAACAATATGTATCAATAATTAATTCACCTTGACCACGGACTAAATCAAGGTGTTTTAAATATTTAAATATCAATACACCTTGATCCTTGACTAAGATAATATTATACAGAACTGGAAATGAATGTTGATAATTGGGATTAATTGATTGAGCGGGGGTCGGGGAGCAGGAGGATTTTGAGCTCTAATCAACACTAACGCTCGGCGTGGTCAATTTCTGTAGCCCTTTTTTCTTAGTCCTTGCTACGATGTAGGTAAAACGGTGTAGTCACTCGAGCTTAAAAGCGAGTCAATATCTGACGGCACTTTGGTTTGCGCGCCTTCCGCCAGGTAGCGCTAAAAAGGCTGATCAACAACCGGCTGCTTTAGAGAAGGCCGTATTGTAATGCCGTTTTGCGTATTAATGTATTATCCGCGGTAAAGTTTTAAAATTTTAGACTTCAATATTCATTCAAATTTATAATAAATATAATCAAATATGCACTTTATAATATAATAATTTATAATACTATTTAATAGCGTTTTCCACCACACTGCACTGACTGCACCATTGCATATTTTTATGTTCCATCTGCAAGATTAATGTGCACTGAGTGGACTTTTTTATGTTTCACCTTAAT